>JABASD010000559.1:0-68228 GCA_019776165.1 Pogonognathellus flavescens
GTTGTTTACTTCCAATCGATTGGTTACCTTCTTGTTCTTTCTTCAGTTTGCTTAAGAAGCTTTCCTTAGCCAGCTGAACTTTGATAAGATTTCCTTTCCATTTGGTGTTATTCATAACAGCAATACCTGTTAAGATATAGACAAACTTTTAGTTTCATCATCAAGATTCTTTTATTCTTTATATACAGGATATGTAACAATAAAAAATATTTAAAAACAAAATTAGGTATAGGTACTATTTACATTTACGAATCGTATCTGGCAGCTGTTCGAACTTAAGTGGACCATTTGAATAATTGGGTTGGGGTTCATCCACGTATAAATTGAGATAAGCAAAGGTGCTGTCATTTTTATTTTTTATCTCTAGGCCTTCGTCTCCTACTTTCGAGCAGAATGATTGGAATTTAGATTTCAATTCCTCCTCAGAAACACTAGGCGGAAGGTTTCCAACGTATATTCTATAAGAACTGCTCATGATTCCAATCCAAAGGCTGAAGGCTGAAGGTAGTTGTCAATCGGTTCACGGGTTCGGCAACTGAATAAAATCTGGAATGAGAAACAGATTTGAATTGTATTAAAAATTACTGATTTCTGTGAACATCATACCATAATGAGTACATGCATTGCTAATCTTTGCTAGTGAATATTAGATAAGTTGATAACAATTTGTTACTACTATAAACTTTTCGTATATAAAAACCAAAAATTATAATTTCCCTGTGTTCACCTCAATCAATTATAAAAAATAAAGTTAAATGCTCACCTTTTTTAAATATGCTTATAAAACATAGATCCAAAAAATAAAATTATCTTCTCTTCTCTGTTTAACACACGTGCAAATCGCATTGTGACAAAAATATCCTTTTTGATACCTCGCGGTATTTGCATTCTCCTTGTTGATTTCTAGGCAGTCTCATCTTTCGTTGACTATGCAAAATCTCATTTATTTTAGTTTTTGGCTACAATTATAAAAATATGCAATGAGATTACTCATAAAAACAAAGTCTCGCACACTTGCTATTGCTATTGCACATAACCTGTGTCTGTGCCATGCAACGCACCCATCTGGGGTTGGGACACCAATGGCCATGGGCTTCGTCGATGATTTGTACACAAACTAACGTTTACTTACATTACAAATCTATCCTGCTCTAATCACTTTCAATACATGTTGTACTAAATATCTTCACATAAAACATACATACATAAAATACATGTGAAAGCTTCTTGTCATATCTAAGATGGCCAAGAAGCTTTTTAAAGGTTAGTAGCAAGGAAATGAGCTTTGACATCGCTTGGCACTTGGTAAGCCGAGGCACACAGAACCACTGTCACTCGGAGTTGGTAGAGTTGGTACTGTTGCTTGCACAGTCCCTTTTAGTTATAAGTACCAAGAATTACATAACAATTTCCCACATTAACAGCTATTTTATTGTTGACTTAAATTGGACAAAAAGCTGTTATACGACAATATTATAATGTATGCACACTGTTAACGTAATATTATATTAGTATTAATCTATTAAAATGAATTGTATAATTACATCAAATACTAGGATAGTTAAATTGCTTGCTACTTACCTACATATTATACAGTATTGCAAATTAAGAAATTAATTTTTATAATACTACTCCTGGAGATTGAAATCTTCCACACTGTGAACTGATGAATTCACTTCTGCTTCATCACTACTTTTGCTTTCTTTAACAGGGATTTCTTTTGAATGAGATGGAGATTCGTTAAACCCCGGCATTTGCGCCAAGTTTTCGTCACCACCTTGGGCTCCCACGGCTCCCTCGTTGTTGTCGGGAGTTATTTTGTTTTCCTCCTCTACAGATTCTGAGGCTGAGTGATGAGAATATAATTGTTGCAGTTCTTTTTGCAAAATTTCATTATTTGTTTCGGGTGTTGAGGACTCAGATTTTTCCGACTTTGAAGACGGTGGTGCAGATTTGCTAGAATTATTTTTTCCACTGGTTGGAGTTCCTCGCCCACTTCTGTGGGGAGTCGATGCTGCTGAAGATGCTCCGGATTTCCCAGAATTCATTATTCGAGCAGCTACATGCTTCATGCCCTTTACATGCAGATATTCTACAACGCTTGTCTTGGCATTTGGGAAAATTGTAACGAAACGCTCCAATGTAGTTAAGGCATACTACAGAAATGAATGTCTTAAGAAATTAGATCCGTGTCCACAAAATGTAATTCTATTTCAATGAAGGTTAAATTATCTTACCTCAAGTTTTGTTTTGGTAGCTAAGAATTTTAAATCCAACTCGATGAAATTTCGTTCATGTTCACTCTGAGGAGCAAGTTCCCGAAGTATTTTATTTGCCATTATATTCGCTCTTTTGATTTTTGTGTTTTGATTTTCAACATCTGTTAGAATACTGCGTAATTCATAGTTTCTCTCCCAACAGTCGTGGTTTCTTGAGTAAACATCATGAGCAACCTGTTTAATATTGCTCTTGACTATTTCGATATCAATCATTAGTTTTGATATCATTCTGTCACATTTTTTCTTTCTCATCAAGGCAATGACAGATTCCTCTTCAAATTGCTTAATAGCAGCGTATTCCTCGGCTGCAAATAAATGTAAATGTTATAGCCCTAATACACGTATGTAAAAAATGCAAATTATGATGCTAGTTTTCTAAGGAATTACATTAGGTAAGTGTGTACGCAGTTTACATATAATATACGAGTACAAAACTTACAGCTTTCCACAATGGGAGTCAAGCTGTCTTTAAAAGAATGATTAGAATTGAATATCAAGGTCAGAGTATTCTGAAGAGCGATGATTTCTTTTTCAGCTTCTTTGACACGAGCATCCCACAAATCACCCTCTCTATACATAATAAGTTTTTTATTAGTAAAATAAATAGGCACAATCAATAATCCTCACATTCGCACAATTATGTTATAATTGCATTCAAGGGCGGATCTAGGATTCACTAATCACAGGGTAAAATGTGCATTTCGGCCTTATGCAACTTTATCAAAGAACTCATTTTTCCATAAATCTGAAGGGCTGCAACCTGGTGATCTCATAGGTAGATACTTAGATACGCTCTTGATTACATTCAATTTACTTATTTGGTACATCAAATTCTAAAAGTGGCATACCGTCGCAAAATTTCGTTTTGCTCAGCTCTTTTAATAACGTAATACGCTTCTGAATGAATCTCGTTATCACCCTGATCTTTCTTTGTTTCCATCGTGTACATGATAATATCATATCTTTAAGCACACATGAAACAAAACAAGAAT
The DNA here is from genome assembly GCA_019776165.1 of Pogonognathellus flavescens. NCBI lineage: Eukaryota > Metazoa > Arthropoda > Collembola > Entomobryomorpha > Tomoceridae > Pogonognathellus > Pogonognathellus flavescens. The sequence continues at coordinate 3,272 of JABASD010000559.1, forward strand.
ATAAATTGTGCTTTGCTTGTTACATAACATTGGAAAAATTGAATTTGTCCATTTGTAATTTAGGCATTCTTACTTCTTTCTTAGATTTTCCAGAGCGTATTGCATTTCACTAATTTCCATTCGTAATTTTGATCTTTCATCCTGTAAGAATCGTTTTTTTGAAGTTAGCATGGAGGCGTGGACTTCAATCTCCACTTTTTTCTCTTTTGCTACCTGTACAATTTAAATTCACTGAATTCTCGTGGTAAAAGTATGCACTAGAATTTGTGAATTAAAAAATTACACCTAATTATAATGTTTAACAGGTTTAACAAATAATATAAATAAATACCGTTCTCATAAGAAGTCGATCGCTTTCCAGGTCGAAAATAGCATTGACCCGAGTCAGGTCAACATCTTTCAACCGTTTCAACTGAACCTGAATGAGACGGTACTCAACGGTTGAGTCACGCATGATTTTGCGTTTTGCTTTTAATTCAATTATGCATCTAACAAAATTAATTATTACTCATGAATTGCCCTTAGTCTTAAATATAATTATATTATATTATTGAATGGTTCAAAATTACTTGTCACATTCCAATCGGCAATCTATAGCTCTTCCTTTTAAATACCGTTGATCATGTACCGAAGAGCGGAGTTGAGACAGAATCCTCTTTCCAGTATCAAAAACATGTTGAAATTGCTGAGCTAAATATATTTTAGTTTCCTCATATTTCTTCAATTCAACAGTTAATTTGTCAATCTGCATTTGTTTTTCCTGCAATTCTTGGACGTTTGTGTTTGCCAATGGATTTTCCATTCGCATGCATCGACTTTCAAGTTGAAAAGATTCTAATTCCACTGCATAAATCGTTATCTTTCTTTTGTGAAGCAAATCGTCCTGTTTTAACATTTCTTCTTTTATCTGCCCTAAACGTGTTTTTCTCTGTCTGATCGAGAAGTCTAGTAGAGCTAATTCATCTTGCAGCTCCTTCTTTTGACCACTCCGTTGCCAAACATTATACCTTTGTCTCTCCAATTTTGCAATGAAGCTATCCACCTTGTCAGTTTCTTGATTGAGAAGAGAGTTGACTTCTTTCATTTGTTCTTCAGAATTGAGACTTACGCCAATGACCATTTTGTGGCGTTCTTTTAAGGAATCGAGCTCCCTTGTAGTCTTTTCAATGTCAAGGTCCCAATTTACCAGTTCTTGTTCCAGAGATGTTATTTTAGATTCAGTGGCATTTTTTTCATGAGTCAAATACTTTATTTCCCCTTTGAGTTTGCTTATCATCTCTTTCATATTATGCACACTGCTTTTATTGTTATTACAATTTTCTTTGAACAAACATATTCTTCTGTCTAGGATTGCTTGTTGTCGATACGTTTCTTTTGTCCCTTGCACTTCAGTTTCAAACATTTCTTGTCTGTGACACAATATCCCTCTTACTGCGCGAACAGCGATTCTTGTTTCAGCATAGGACTGCGAAATAAGAAAACACAATTGAATAGCAGCATTTACTTAAAAGACTTGTCTTACTTTTACCTAATAAAAAACAGACCATTTCACAGATATACATACACAGCCTATATACACAGAGAAACTACTAATTTTGCTAAATTAAATGTTTCTAATTGAATTGAATGATTTTTTATAACGAGAAATTGTAAATCAAGCTGGAGTTGGAAATTATTGCATCCAATCATCCAACCTTAGCAACTTCATTCATTTCGTCATCTCGGGATTTCATTGAAGTCAATGTCGTTTTCCATAAATCCAAAGCTTCCATTCGTTCCTTGTTCACACGTCTTAGTAAGTGAGTGTTTTGATCTAATTGACTTTGTAGGGCCACTGTAGTGCGATAGCTTTCATCTAACTCTTTAGTTGCTTCACTGTTTGAGTTGGAAAGATTATGATATTTTTTCTTGCATTCCTACATGCATACAAATGGAAAAAAACGTTTATGCATTAAGTACTTTATATGCATTTCACAGTATGAAAATATTTAGTATATAGTATATAGGAAATGACAAAAAAAAGTTATTTCCAAAAAGATGCAGTTATTTTCATACTTCAATGGACTTTTTGTCCATATCAGCAAACTGTTCGATGAACGCTATGTAATTTTCCTTCTCTTCAATGGAGTCTTTATATCTTTCCAAAGCATTTTTGTCGAATTCAACCATCCCAACCAATTCATCAATAGAGCGCTGACGTTTGCACAGCTCATTCTGTAACATATCAAGTACAACTTCAGCACATTAATTTCATAAAACTCTCGTGTTTATATTGATAAGGTATGTGATGTATATGAGCAGAGCCTTTATACATTGACAACAGCATTTCTTTTTGAGATTTCAAGAGTACGTCGACAAAGTTTTTTGCGATCTTCTTTAGCTTTACTGAATGTTCTGGTAGAAATTGCAAATAAAGTTCCTTCTATTTCGATTTCCGATCTTCTTGCTTCAATTACTTTCTAAAAAATTTCACCAAATAACAGGTATATGCATATCAACGTGCCCATACAATATAAATCAGTATACAATCTTTACATGATAGTATTACTGAAATAGGTTAATTGTTTTTAAGTATGATAATGGTATATCAAAATTATGGTAATAATTTTATGTAAATACTTGTCCACATTCTATTTCCTCCTTGACCCTTTCTGTTTGACTAGATAGTGTGTCCACATGCTGACTGTGATCTTCTAGCTCTGCACTAATTGTAAGCCTTAGAACCAGCTTTTGTTTCTCCTCCAACTAAAATATTATGCACCTTAAATTAATTGATTAGTGTATATGCAAATGTAGTATGTAATTAAAGTTTAAAGCTTAAGAAGATGATAGAAGAAATACAAATTACAAGTTGGTAATTGTTGTACTGAACATAAAATCAGCACAATACTCACCTCTCGTTCTAACTTGCAGTTTATTGCATTAGATATTGGTAGTTTAAAACCAGACCCCCACCCCAACGAGCTGAACATTTCTGATAAACTGCTATGCACCATTTTCTATAGTTTTTGCGGAAGCTTTGTAGAATTGAATACAATATAAAATATTTATGCACCAAAAATGACTGAATGAATTTCTCCACACTATATTCACTTCTCACTTGTTAAGTAAACTAAAAAGACACTTTCATGTAGTAAATTATATTTGTTCGTTCTTGAATTCGGAATTCAAAGCTTTGGTTCGATGTTTTTCAGTGGTCTGAGTTTTTGCTGTACTAGTGTACAGTGTACTTCGGTTAAACTTTTATCGTCATATTTGGTTGCTAATGGATAGTTTAGTCAATGAAATTCATGCGACAAAAATCAATGCCACAATGTAATGCAAGAGGGATCTCTGTCTCTTTGTACTATGGGTAGTGATAAGCCGGCATGCGGTAGGGCCACGGGCCAAGATATCGATTTATATGCAAGCATCATACATAATGATTATTAATTAGACAACACTCTACACCTACACTACCTACTATGATACAACTACAGTAAAGAATATAGAGTTAACCCTGAACAAAATGTAAATAATTTTACAGTAATGCACAAAACAATAAAAATACAGCTATTATAAACATAAACAAATATGATCCATAATTTTCTTCCCAAACTTTATTATAAAATATTTCAGTCAATAAAACAATACAAACTCAGATTATAAGAGTGAGAAGTTTTTTACATTAGGTTGCAGGAGACAAACTGTAAATATTAATGGATTTTCATATAATGTAGGTAACTTAATCATTATTAGCAGAAAATGATACACCAACATGTTAACCTGTAGGCATAGGGCGTAAGTGTCAAGATGTGAAGTAATGATCATGTCATGATTCTTCATTATAAGACTGAATCACCTAGCTTAGTGTGAAGGATACACAAAATAAATGTTTATAGAAGAAACAGCCTAGAAGAGATATTATTATACTGTAATATTTGTATAAGTACCTTCTATACACTATTTTTATAAAATGAACTTGCCAATTTCAGTCTAAAAATTCTTACTTTGTAAAAAATCATAGGCTTATTTTTATTTCGAATTACATTTTATACCGTTATTGATTTTGTATGGCTGTCCATTTTGTATTGTACAGTACATACTGCATAACACGCCTTTTCGGTATAGTAAGAACAATAATGAATGCTTTCAAATGTACAAGAAAGGATTTTATGGATCAGAACAGCATATACGTATTCCTCGCATTTTAAATAAGTTCCTGAAGAACTCCAAAGATGTAATGAAGCTCCAACTGTGTATCTCTGGCCAAATCGGTGCAGTGGACTGCATTATTGGCTTTATCGTTTCCATACTTTGCCCTTAAGGTATTTGGTCTTAGCTTCAAAGCAATTTCCTGAAGAGATATGAGTAAACATATCGGAATTAATACAACAACACCAAATCTGTAGCAACAAATTCAAAAACCATAAAGAAACTTACTGTGTCCGTAGGACCCGCAAAGTCCCGAAACAATTTTTGCGTTTCTGGACCGCAACCAGAAATTTCCATGGCATAACAAGGACCCTGAGCCAAAGCTGCAGTCATCATCTGAAGTAGCAACAGTTTTTTGCATGCGAACATTTAATCACGGTAACAGAAGTTTTGAAGTGTACTTTATTAAGCAAGTATATTAAATTCTTACACTATAGTGACCCAGGACTCCTCTATAAACTTCATAAAATTCTTCAGCGTGGGTCTGATCCAAATAGAGCATTTCTAATCCTGTTATTTTGAAGCCCTCCAGCAGAATATCGCATATAATTCGGCCGGCTAATCCTGTAACACCGATTAGCAAACACCATGCACCAAAAATATAACGTGGCATTTTTTTGCTGTTATTGATAAATACACGCGATTACTAATTGTTGTTCCTAAACTTAAAGATTATTACCGTCTCTAACAGCGTGAGGTTTAATGATGCAACACGTTGAACAATCGTATAAAATAGATTGCTTGGCCACTTTGTGAAGATCTTTGCGACATTTGGTGAAGAAGAATGAAATGTCCTATTTCAAATATGGAAAATCGATATTTCGTAACGAAAATGTTCGTAAACATAATTTTGTTTATGAATGAAAGCATAATTTTGTGAATTGAAACTTACACGCTCTACACAAACGGGGGATTCTGAAATTTGAAACCCATTGTTGATAAATGTGGTGCCAAATAAGGCTCTGAGACTTGTAGGACTCTCCAGACGTGCCTCCTCTGGATTTTCCATCCCCACGAGAGTCTTCAATCTTTCAATGCTATCTTCACCGACAACCACAAATGCAACAACAGGGGCAGAAGACATGAAATCCACCAATTCTCTTTAAAAAGGGGAGTAGAAGTATGTTAACAACAATGTGAGCAATAAACTCAGTATCAAACTCATATAAAATATAACTCTACATCAGTGTAGGCACGCATAAATAAGGTAATTGTCAACTGAGTCATGTTAAAAATAAAAATTTTACGAATAAAATTCTTGGCCTGCATAATGTTGATAGAAGATTTCCGCCATATTTTTTGTCATGTTGCACATTTTGGCCCTTATTACACGAAAATTGCTCTCTATTTTCATTAGAATGTTTCCCAAGTGTTTGACCGCATCAGGTTTCACCAACAAAAATGCTCTTTGAAATACATATTTTAAAAAATTATGTGAATATGAATAAAATAAGTTTCTTTTGACAGCATTGCATCAATAAGTTTCTGTGTTTAGGCCGCACCTTTGAGCTTTGAGTTCCACAAACTGTTTTGTACAACTATCTGCACACTCAAGAACTGTCATTTGTCTGGAATAAATATTGATGACATTGTCCAGAAAAAGGTTCGGTAATGTGACAGTATCAACTTTTAACCGCCGTAAGAAACGACGCTTATGAACCATGTCCATCTACGATATAAAAGTAAACTATTTTAAATCACAATTACACATTACATGAGTAGTTAATGCAACAGGAAGTGCCTATATAAGATATAATGGAAGGAACGGTTTGCTTACAATTTCTACGGTTGCATCAATGGTGTAAAAAATTAGTAAGAATTTCTTTAACAGGTCAGCTTCTCTATCAAACCACTGCATGATGAAAATTAATTTTTCCGGAGCGTCTCTCTGATGAACATAAAATACAAATAACTGTTACATGGACGAAATAAATGACTTTTTTAATCAATACTCATTATTTCTTCTTAAGCTCATAAGAATTAATGATAATTCACTCCTCCGGTTGGGTATACAAAGCGGGTACAAATTAATAATCTACCTTGCATTTCGCGATCGCACACTCGTCATAAACCATGGTGTTGCAAAACCCTTTGCATTTGCTTCCACATTTACATGGGTCTCTTGACTCTCTTGACCCGTTTCGGCTGGGACATTTCACACCTATAAGGCTTAACATCTTAGTCTGGGGTGTTTAAAGGGAAGTTGGTGTGTACCGTCAAGATTGCCGGAATTGTAGGATGTACTTCCCTAAAAAATTAAATTATAGTCTACAATCTGTAGTTAACAAATTAAATTACATGATATTTTATAAAGGTCCCAATTTGTTAGTACCGCGATACCTGTTTTATGAATTAACCCTTTACGACCACAGGAATCACGGTATGAGATTTTATTTAACTTTGGCCGATGTGTTTATTAGAAGCAGAAATTATTTTGTAAGGATAAGTAAGCGACAAAATGGCAGACTGATAAAACCCGAGTTTTTGATAACACAAGAGCAGCGAGTCCCATTTATTTTTACTTCACCCTTTGTATGTTCTTCCCTTCCAATGCCAATTCTATTGCATCCGCTTTGTCAATAATGCCGTGTTATTCAAATAATCAATATTATTTTGTTACTGGGACAATGACTCATTCCCTTCACCCTTCGTAAGTGAACTTACTTATATAAGCGAGAAAGGTTACGGTTAGTACTTACGACTTGGGGTTTGGGACACAGTGACACGATGGAAATCAAGAAAAGTCGCTTTTACGCTCCTATCTGTATTATGCTCTATTAGCACTTTTCTACGGGGTTAGAGTTAGGAGTTGATAAATGTAGATCGGCTAGCTACCACAGTGGCAGTGGGGTGTCAAAAGCTGGAGAAATGTACTTAATTCTGTTTAGCTGTACACATCATTTATATATAAGTGCTCCTTCAGTATTGTATGATCCTTTTACGGCGGTCAAAGCAATGTCCACAGAAAAATGCTTTGGAAGACCTAATTTAGTACTGTCACAAGTAAATTGCTTATTGTTCCTCCTCTTGCTCCAATAATGTAGTCATTAATAGTCCTTCCTTAACTATACAAATTCATAGTCGGATAGTACTGTATATTTAATTTTGAGGGTCCTTTAGTATACAAGCTTGGTATATAATGACACTTTTTATCGATTCTCTCCTTCAGGTTGGGTTTCATTTAGTCGAATAATTACTAAAATAAAATATTATATTGCAGAATTGGAATATTTACCTTCATCTATTATAGAACAAATAGCCGTAGCTGCTGTGAAACTGCTCATATAATGCAAAATCGTTTGTTTACTTCTAAAAATTGATAATAATAATATACTTTAAATTACCATATTTATTTTATTATAATAGTTTGTTTAAAATTCTACTGTCTTAACTTAAGGCCAACTCTGTTGGAGTCGGCAAATAAATTCTTCCTCAATAATTCGTTCACAAAAATGTTCAATTATTAGTACTCTAGTTAGTAGTAGTTCTAGTAGTAAAAGTTTATCAATAGTTTAGCATTGCTTTATTTTGGTCTGGGTTTTCTGGAGATGAGACTTGAGACATGCAGTGCCCGTAGTCCCGTAGTAGATTAGATCAGTTCAGAAAATGGACTACTTTGCGTGAGACGTGCCGACGTGTAAGAGACGGCTTTAGAAAAAGTGAGAGGACGAAATTCGTCGCACGTCTCTGTCGTCTCGTGTTGAATTTAATTAAAGTGAAATGGAGAACAGAAAGGGGCAAGGAGAAATTCTTTGCGTATTTGAAGTTCGGCGGATGTTCCTTGCCAGCGCCTTGTGACATCTGCCATGTTGAGCAGACTTGCTTGAATAAAGTCGGCCTGCTGCATTTTGCTCATTCCATTGCTCGTGTTTTCATTCTTGTATCCCGTATTGCCTCTCGGCTGCCAGTTTTGAAAAACCGAATTTTGGTGAATCTACAACAAAATGGTAAGTATATTTTCAAAATTTTATTCTGCTATTTATCAAATATTTTTTTGAAGGATTTCATTCGAATTATGATTCATTATAATGATAACGACGAAGAGTACAGTGCAAGCAACGCTGAATTGGGAGTATTTTAATGAAAGTAAAAAATATCGTTAGCATTCAGTGTTCAGTATTATTTCTTGGCTAAGTAAGTGATGTTGGGTGTCAATGAATGTCAATGTTATGTCATTATGTCCATGTCCATTTTTTCTTCGCTCGCCTTAATGATCTAAACTAATGGTTTTATTTAATGTTTAATGAATGTTATGCTGATTAAAAGTTCATATTATAATTTTGCAGACTTCTAAGCGTCGTAATAATGGACGTTCTAAGCACGGTCGTGGACATGTGAAGCCTGTGCGCTGCACCAATTGTGCTCGATGTGTTCCAAAGGATAAGGTAAAAATAAGTGAAATACGATAATGAGAGTTAGCATGAATACATTAGTAAGGGAATAAATTTCGCAAATCAAATGACAAATGAGAATATTGTTTGCTAATTATGTACACTCTTGTTACTTTTGTCTAGGCCATTAAAAAGTTCGTCATCCGGAACATTGTTGAAGCCGCTGCAGTGAGAGATATTACAGAAGCTTCAGTTTACACAGCTTACCAACTCCCTAAGTTGTATGCAAAATTACATTATTGTGTATCCTGCGCTATCCATTCTAAAGTAGTCAGAAATCGTTCCAAGGAAGACCGCAGAGTCCGAACACCCCCACCAAGGTTCCAGAGGAGTGTAAGTGATCTTGCATTATGCCATTGCTGTATACTATTTTTGAAGATGTGGAAATAAACTTATTTGTATGTATTTTTTAAATTCCAGGATCAAGGACGTCAAGGACAGCAACAGAACACTCGCAAATAAACTTGTAATTGGTCTGACTCTATCATTTTGATTTTGTGAGTGAATTAACAATAAAAAATTGAGTAAACTTTACACCTTTGTCTGTGGGTAATATTGTAAGTGATTTCTATATAAGTATGTAAATTTAATTTTAAATTCATATTCACATTGTTACGACATCCTTTCATAACTTCTAACTATGCAACCCATTTTGAAAAAATTTTGATGTCAAATGTCAAGTTCTTGTAGTGTAGATGTTTTCCTATTCACACTATGCACTTACAATTACAATGTAATCGACTGCATGAAATACATACATGATTTAGGGAAGAGCATGAATGGTATCTTCACATTTGTTCTATAGGAACCCCATAAAAATGCTGCATGCTATGCTATTTAAGAAAACTAATTATAAGTTTCAATGCATTTGACTATCATTAAATTACAACTCGTCAAGCATTGTGGTTAAAACGGTGGTATTCAGAATGAATCAAACGTAGGAAGTCAAAAAGTGTGTAAGGTATGTACCTACCGGAGTATATAACCTGAATAGTATGCATGCATAAATAACCACGACACGACTATAATGTGAGATATCAAATTGTTTTGCAGAATAGTCAGAGTAGATTTTCTTAAACAGTAAAGAGTTGAGACTTCCATTTAATTCCTTAATATCATATTATCATCTTAATAATCATACCACAAGAAATACTTTAAACCAACAGTATGTTATAGTAATTACTAATTTTACTTATTAAGTCACTTTTGCTATTTGCTATATTTGCTAGTACTACAAATTCAATAGTATTCTTTAAAATACATTTCTAGAACATAATATGTATTAAGTATTAAGATCTATTTTTACCCTATAAGAAATAGTACCTGTGCCAGCTAGTTGTTTACAGCTATACAGGTACTTACTAATGCACGACAAATGAGATTTGTACGAACTATTATTTTAACCTACAATGATTAGCAGACTTACCTAAGAAATAATTATTGCAAAACAAAAATATGGTTAGTTTGCCATTCTAAAAATAGGTACCCAACTAAGTCAAAATCACTGCTAAACGTTTAATTCAGTAACAAATGTTTTAAATCCAAGAAAACATCATAGTTGTTCACACTCATGTAGCTGATTAGAATCTCTCCAAGTTAACGAAACAAGAAGGAATCAAGCGCATAGGAACTGTGTTTATTTCAGCCGAAAGAGCTGGTAATTTTCGTGCTTGTGCACGAAAACCATTTCTTGAGGTTTCTTTAAAGTACAAATGAGATATCACCCGGTGTTCAGAGGTAAATCCTGTTGTTTTAATGTGCTGATTCAATTTGTCATGGGTAAAAAACTTTTTTCCGCAACTGCAAACACATTTATTGATAAGCATTGCGACTCGTGAAGATCGAGTTCGTTTTCCCATTGTCAATGCTGGATTAGATGCCATCATCTCTTCACTATTTTCAGGGCTTTGTACACTTTTCTTACTTCGATTTTCAGGAATTTTTCTTTTTTTAGGTTTAGTTTCTGTAACTTTCTCTTTTTTCATTTTGTTTTCACGTGTTTGCAGGAAATTAATAGTAGCTTGGACCAATTTTTTCTGATGCCGTTTTTCCCCGTGTCCCATTTCAATCCGATCTTCAACAGCATTCCCTGAAGTTCCTCTCAATGAATACCTTGACCGCCCTGATGTTTGTCTCAGGGCATGCATTGATTGCCCTGATGTTCCTCTCAATGCATTCCTAGAACTTGATCGCCTTGATGTTTCTGTTTTAACTTTAGAGCTTGTTCCAGCACCACTAACACTCTTGACACGAATTTGTTGATTCTTCTTTTTGAAGCTTTTCTTGTCTTCATGATATTGCTTGTGCCGGTATAATGCATAGTAACTCCTAGAAGTCTTGCCACAATCCACGCAGGTATGCATTGCCTTTCCAGATAAGTAGTACAGAATCTCAATAGTGCGGTTTTTGTTTCTGAAAAAAATATTAGTGGTAATGTAATTATCGGTCAATTACAAAAATACTAACAGTAACTACTAAAGTAACTCGCATATCGTGTAAACGTACAGTTACCTACCTAATTACGAATCTATACAAAATACGATACAAGTTATCGTTCCAGAATCCAGACACTTTCCGTACCTACTGTGCTGTGTGTACCTTAATGAATCTTGGCAGTTACTAACAAAAAGCTAGTTTCGTACTTTCACCATTATTATAGTATCGGTGCTGGAAAACGTTTCCAACTATTCCTTGCCCTTGGAATTTATAATGGCATCTGGAGAATTTATGATAATAAATCATATTAGCATTTAAAACTATATAGGCTATGCTCATTTGCATATTATGCTTGTTTAAAAGTAGAAATTCAACTGCGTGCTGTCTTTATACATGCAGAATGGTACTAATTCTATACAAATTAAAAGCATTCTGCTCATGTTAAATGTACTTATTGAGACTTCCCTTATAGATTACAGATAGGTAAGAGATAGGAGGACCATTAAAAATGATACTGAAAGTCAATTGAACTTAGGTATGTGTGCGGTTGGTCGTAGCAAAAGTTATTATAATATTGTCCTCCCGATTTGTCTCTCAGAGAGAAGCCATGAAAAGCTGGCTTTTACAAAAACCGAGTAGCAATTCTCATGTTCCTTGATTTGTCTCTAACTTATCTAAATATCGATCCCCATCCAATTCAGACGAATTCATATCTCATTACAAATCTTGACTTCAAGGACTCATCATTATAATATTCTCTTCGACTGAACTCGCTCATTATCTCAAACCACTAACGTCGTGTATATACATACCTAATTATTCTTTTCTGAAGAAGATTCTGTCTCCAGTAGAAAAAGTTTATTCAGACAGCTTGAATGTACCTTATTTTATCAGAATTGACTACGTCTGTCTATTGTTCTGAGTCATTCTAGCTGAATAAAATGAGACTATACCAGGCATATCAAAACCGGCCTTACCTATTTGTATCTATAAAAACTAAATAAAGAATTCTTCTTATTTAGACATCAATAAAACGAAGACTGAAAGCAAACATGAGCAGTAGAATAAATTTTCGGTAGGAATGCGTCGCATGGGTAAGTTGGTAAGTAGCTTCAGCTTTGACAATAACTAAACTACGAAGAAAAGACCTGAAGAGGAGAACTGTTCATGGATAAAATACATCGTATCATTCACTCACATTCGCCTGATGACGCAATGACTGCTCGTTTACTTTACAACTTATAAGATTGCCTATTCGTGAGTAACAACATATAATTATTACAACTTCGATTTTACATGACTATCTAAATATAAAAAAGGTTCGCAAACTAAACCCGCATCTTTGTCCACTGTCTTCAAACATCTTTCTCGGAGAATAATGATTAAGAATATGAAGCTCCACAACCTTCCAAGCTCGACCACAAGCAAAACCAAGTATAATACAAACCAACAAGTAAAGTCTACCTCATCAAAATGAAATGCTTTATTTCTCGTGGAAGTACAACCAAAATAATATTTTCCATTCTGTACATAGGGACATTATTAATACTACTATACTATATATATAGTAGTCTATACATATACATTAGACACTTAGACAAGCATATTGTTAATATACTTTTATGTGAAGAATTTGTATCCAATTTGGTCGAAATACGGATTCTGATCTATATAGTACGCATGCAGAAAATATAGGCATTCCTTATTCATGTGGCTATGTGGCTCTATTGAGTGTGCGAATGGAAGTTGGATGAATTTTCACAGAGCAGTGGCAAATATTGTACGATATGCACATACAAACACACACCACTTTTATCACCAACACAAAACACAAAGCTATCTATACCTTTACTGGGATTTCATGAGCCTGAGGGAACTTTAACATGTATAAAGAGAGTATAAGTGAGAATGAGAGCAACAAGGGGGTTTACGTAGAAAGAAACGGATCGAAGATCTTCTTCCACTACGGCGCTTGGCTCAAATGTCAAATTGTAGCTCTGATTTCCCTTTTATGTCGATCTATTCTAGTAATTGTAACTTTCTATCAGTCTCGACTGAGTAAGGCTAAGGTGTAAACTAGTCACCTTGAAATTGTACACCAATTAGGTGCATTTCCAATGGCCCTTCAGATTATTTGTAGTCGTCTCAACGCGGATATAACCTATTAACATTACATTGTAATCGTGTGTTGAATATTAAACATTCGCATCTTTCCTTATTCCTATAGTGTAAGTACCGTATTAATATAGTATATAATATAAGTAGATGCACATTATTGTGCGTACTAATTTGTATATGAATATATCTTCTCATGGAACGCATTCCCTATACATAGTAGTATTTACTTAATAGAATTGTTGACAGTTTCGCTGTTGAGAGTTTAATTGAGTACTAGAAGACCTTTAATTACTGTATATTGGTATACAACCCGGTTAACCACTACCACTTGTAAACAATACCCTATACTTATTCCCTGTGTCATTTCTGTCAACCAATTGAAATGTACTTAGGTATAGTATTATATATCACTAACATTCTGTATACCTAATAAGTTCCGTACACAGAGTGTAGTGTGAGATATCATCGTACAAAATATATATCACGTACTTGTTTAGACTCGTGCTGCTGCATTTGTATGTGGCTTACAAACGTGATCTGATTTCCATCCGGAGGAATATCCTATATTTACAAAGATAACATCAACAACAGTGTAGCCACTTACGGTGCATAGGAGTTTGTTTATATAACATTGAAAGAAGTTCCCATCTGAACATATCGAATTCACACCTTTAAACATTGAATTACACAAAAAGTTGGATTTATATGTACAATCGTCAAGTTTGCAGCTTGAAGGAATCCCCTGTAATGGCTAAAGATATGAAAAATAAAGTAAGTTGGTTAAAAATAGTTCGTGTTATAAATTATTCTGTTTCCTCAATTTGTTTCCTACGCAAAATCTACTAATCGTTATCAATGATACATTTTTACTTCTTCCGTGCTAAAAATATTATTGGTGAAATTATTATATGCTATATTAAACCATGGTTTAATTACATTGCTATATATTATGCTTTATTACAGAAATGGCACACTTACGAGGTTAATTGTCTTGAGGGTGCATGTGCACTCATTGAAAGTGAGACAAGTGAGACTGAAGAAGTGGAGGACCAGTTCCAGTACAATCATCCATTGTTAAATGATTTGGTAAAAATATTTATATTCGTATTTATTCATGTAGAGATATTTTCACATCCAAAATTGTTTTTACTTCATTTTTTCATGTTTCATATCAATAGTTTGCCATGTAGGTAATTGAACGGACAGTTTGGATTTATTTTGGAGTTTTATTTTTCGAACTTTGTAATTAAAATAACATTATTTTGAGCTTTTAATAAACTTTTTGGGATTTATTTTACGATACATACAGGTATTAGAAGAGCTGATAAAGTTTATACACATAAAAGATCTGAAGAGATGTCGTCTAGTTTGTCGGAAGTGGAACCATCTAATAATTCCTCGCTGCAGACAGGATTTTACAGTTTCGTTAACTAGTCCTGAAAAATCTAACAAAATAGCGAATTTCATCGAGCTAGTAAACAACAGTAATGATATACCATTCGGGAAATTTTGTCTGTATCAAGTACGAATGAATCACCCAAGCACGGAGAAGTTTTTCCTTGCATGCGGACCCTACATGAAGCATTTGAGTCTTCAGCAATTCACAAGAAATGAAATTGACGTCAGCAGTCTTCGTGAGACACTATTATTTCGTGCTCCTTATTTGGAATCTTTGGAAATCAATGAAATGCCGGAAGAAATTACCAACCATGATAATCTTTTCATGCCGTGGTGTGGAATGACTTTATGTGGACCATACTTGCAAAATCTTCGGACTATTCATCTGTACGTAGACTGTCTTCAGAGACTTAACGTGAATTTCTTTACGGATTTATTTGCTGCCACATCAAATCTGGAAGATTTGAAATTTCGGAGCTGCATGACATTCCAGTGTACTACAATTATACTGAGAGCAATAATTGAAGCCAATCATTGTAAGAAGCTTAAGAAATTGGATTTAGGGGAAATCGACACAGGACATGTCGAATTAATGAATCAATTGAGTGAGTTGGGAATGCACTTAAAGAAGGTTTCTTTTGATTACGTCTCCATTGAAGTTGACGATGGCTCTCTCAGAAAATTCTTACATCTTCAACGAAATTCTTTGGAATATTTGAAAATAAACGAGTCTACAGATTTACACATTCATTTCCCAGTTATAAAAACACTTCGTGTTCTAAGCAGAACTTCATTCAGCCGATGTTTACTATTCTCAGGCCCGATTTGCTACGCCACTCATCTTCCTAATTTGACTGAATTGACAATTAAAGCTTTTGCCGATGAGTTGGATTGGGATCAATATTTCTCCGAACCGGAAAATAAAGTCCCTTGCTTGTCATTAAGGAAGCTCGTTGTACCTATTCATTTCAAACAAGGTCCACATCTCAAAAGATTGGCAAAGATATTTCCGAAAGTCAAGTTTCTGGACATTTACTCTCCATGCAATTCAATCATACCGATTCTTTGGGATATTTGGCCAGAATTAGAATCGTTGAAAATGTGTTTGACGAAAAGGAATGATAATATTGATTACATTTTCACTGGCATATCTTTGGAAGAATGTGCTTATATGAGGGACACTGATTGTTTTGACAATCCTAACAATATCCGCTGCCAACCCAGTATCACCAATCTGAAACGTAATAACCCTATAATTTATACCAGAGATATGAAATTAATTATACCCTTTGGTTCTTCCTTTTACTTCTTCCAAGTATAATTATAAAAGATAAGTTCAAATAATACCTATTGTGGAATTTTATGAGCATTTCATGTGTTTTCAGAACTGAGGAGGTTAAGACTGGAAATAGAAACATGGTCTGATGATATTTATAGTTGTGATGAAAGCGACAACGATGAAGAAATTGATGACACATCTTGTCTTCTCTCTGATGTGGCAGGATATTTCGCTTTCGCCCAAATGACTCAACTTCACGAGCTAAGTATCAGTCGCAGCTTGGTAATAAAAACAAAATTCATACATACAAAACAAATTCATACATGCTAAAATGGTTCAGTACTCCCGTTTGTTTGCAAATTGATAATAAACACGGAATTATCATTATAAAATTATATTTCTTTAGATCTCAGCTGAATGTTACCAAGAAATACGTCGGAGACTACCCAGCCACGCTTACATTAAAATACGTGACATAAACCGAGTACCCCTTGGACGATTTTGATTTCCACCGTACTACAAACGTTCACTGTTTAGTACGCTGCTCTTCGATTAAGTATTACCTACTATAATTCAATTTTTTAATGTTGTATCTCACTTTAAAAATGCACTTTATAGTTTTTGCACCTAATTCGTACCTATAGCCTATATTATTACAAATACTACCCACATAAAAATATAATTTATATAATGAATCGGTGTACGGTATGCGTGATACATGTTGAGATGAGTGAAGTCGTTGTTCCTTATCATACCCTTAAAAGATAGCTAAATTATGATAATCTCATTATACTAGTCCTACTTAGTACTTAGTAAGCTTTGATGTCGATAAAAATGAATAGGTATATATGAAGAGATCATTACAATCTATTTCTCCATAATCTAAAGCAAAGTAATTTACTATTGCTAGGAATTAACACTGATGGTCCAGTAGCAGTGTATGAGCGATTGAGAATAGTATCGTCGTCATAAACCTCAAATTCTTCGTTTTATTACATAATACTTAAAGTGTATACTAAATTATTAATATCGCATAATATACTGTAATACTCTATGTTTAACTGCTTTAATTGTTACCGATTAATGTGCATTGAATAAATAGCTAGAATTAAAAAGTCAATTAAACGTAACATGTGTAAATTATCATTCATTTCTCTAATTTGCAAAACATCTATCTAGGATCTGCAGATTTTACTATTTTCATTTTACAGATAGTATTATTACTGTAAACGACTGAACTTGTGAAGTGAACTTCTTCTAATATTTTGAGTTCGTTAATTTTTCCATGAAGTCGTTGTGGGCAGAAGAATTTCTTGGATATAAAAAGTTATTCACTAATAAAATCTGGTAATTTGTATGCAGCCTGGTGATCTGTAGTTCTCAAGTGCACAAGTCTTTTATGTTAAGAAGCATTACATATATCATGTAATAATATATGCTTTACATAAATACGCCCTGCAAGTTCTCTATATATAGAAATGTCCAAATACTGTCAATGCAAATGACAGCGAGACGTGACTCATACAGATGCACGCACGCACGACTTATTGTATTCAATAGGAAGACGTTAGTTTTATTTGAACCCATTCATTTGTAATCAAGTTAATTGTACATTTAAAAACAGCGATAATTAGTAAATAGTAATGGAAAATATACAAAAACCCCACAGTACGTTTTTTGCATCGTATTCATAGGGATTGAGTTGCATTTACTATATCTGTATTTGTCGACTTATTAGTTGCATTGGCTTCAGATTCTGATGGTGGTGACGCATTGTCCCTCGACCGTGAAAAGAAAGAACACTTGCTGCAAATGTAGACAATTATGGATTTGTAAACTAAATGTAAGATACAGGTAACTATGTACATATCAAAGAACAATCGATGTCTTAAATCTGCTGTCCAATGAAACACGATTTTAAGGAAGATTCCAACATGTGAACACATGATTATGCCGTATAAAACGACCCAAACTTTTTGAGCATTTGTCATTTTCTGAAATTCATAAAAAAATATAAAACTAACGCGTTACCATTTAAGAATACGGCAGAAGTTGCCTATAAAGCAATTATCCATAAAATATTCACCAGTTCTATAAAAATAAGTCCTAAGCAATTAAGAGCGATTGTCACAATCGAAAGAGTTAATCCATGCTCATCGGGTGCTCTGAGATCTAAAAAGAAATAATTGATTAATATACACTTTCTTTGTCTCAACCTTATTTGTAATAGTTGTACCTGTATACGTAAAATTTATATTATGCTGAATTATTAAGACTTACTTAAATACCAATCGGCCTCCTTTAAAAATGGGGAAGTTGAGAAATTAAAACTGCGATGAGCGTTGAATAGCTGTTTAATAAAGAATCACTATTATTGTATAGTTACTAGAGAGTATTTTGTAATCCCAAGCAAGGCTTGTGCATTGATACTGCTATTAAAAGGCAACCCAAGATGTGGGCAGCTCTAACTTTTTCAATAAAGTTTGCCATGAGCATTTCAGTTATTACATTATCTTCTAGGTTTAAAATATTGGTTTGAACTTACTACTTCGGAAAGGAGAAAAATAATTGCTAATTGTTCAGGGTAAGTTAAGTAGAAATCTTTAATTGCGCAGCATCCTTGGCCAACGGGATGCATTTTCTCTTTGTTGTCATTCATCATGAAACACAATGATTGAAGGCCAGTCCACACAATAAACCCGAACAAAATTGTTCCCCAGAGGAATGCAAAAATTTTTGATAAGGCTGAATGAATGTCATAAGTATCATTCCATTGTTTCTGAAACATTCGAAATGTCACACATTAATAAGACAATAACAGTTAGAGACAGCATGAAACTTTGCATGAAGTTACTAAAGCTAATTGTACTAAAAAACTAAAATTGCACAATTATCTTTTCTGCTTACATTTACTTCGCTGAAAGCTGAGTACCCACTTTCTATTACTGTCGTAATTACCCAGAAGAGAAGAAATTTGGCACTTCCCTGAAAATCGAAATAGGAAAACATGTATGTACTAATCACCCAAAAAAATCATGGTTTATTAATACACAAGGAAATGTGAAAGGAGGATATTAATGTGAGGATTTTTATACCTTACATATAACGGCGAAACATAAGATGATATTAGCCCAAAGTTGAGTTACTATGATGAGAGCAAGAAGAACCCATAATGGATATTCTTTCAAAATGAAAAATTATTATTATTCAAACTCATTAATATATTATTTGTAAGATATATATTATACAAACTGTTTCATTTTGTGAATACCTATTCTTAGTTTTCTGTTAAAGCTAATACTTCACGATACCAGTATAAATACAATTGTCGTGATTATTGCTTATATTATACGGGATAAATTATGATTTAAGTAATGAAAATAAATTCAGGAAAATATATATATTATGTACATTCGGATAATCTGCAGAAAATGTTTAAAAACTAAATACTATACTTGAGGAATAACTTTAAGCAGTTTACCGAAGAAATCTTTTCTGAAGTCTGCTGGAGGTTTATTATTCACTCCATAATGATATTCCGCAATAACTTGGGCAAAAAAATGAGACGCATAAACTGTAGATATTATCTGAAACAGAAACGGTCATTATTATGTCTTCTTTTGAAATTTGTATTCAATTAAGTATATACTAAACACTTTTCGCCACAGTTTAACCGGTTTAACTTTTGTGTCTATATATAAACATGTCAGCAATGGTAATTACTAAATTACAACTTCAACGGCAAATTATACAGATACAATCTTCGAGAACAGTCTTTCTTTCTTAACTCGTATCTCAACACGTACAATTTCTGCTCGCACCTCAGCAGCATATTAGCATGACAGATTACTTCCGTTAAATAAAGCAGAACGAACAAATAATTTCTGTGCTGATATTATTAAAATTCCATTATAGGTACTTCAATTTCACTTGAGTTGAGACTAGCTTGACAATACAACTTTATTATTGTCATTTTTTTCTTCGGTATACTCAAGTAGACTTTTTTCACAAATCCAAAACTGTTACTAAATTACACCTGACACATACACAGACATGAAGTTGTAATTCCATTACAATACAACTCCTATTTTTTTAACCGACATGGCTTTAGGAACATAATCTTCGTAACATATGGTGCGTGCATGTAAAATTACCACTGGATGTGTATCGCCCTTGTTTTTAGAAGATTATACGTTACACAATGAAATGACACATTTGTGGTTATCTTACCGTTTCTGTGATAGCGACAAGCACTAATGAATTTCCAAGGGGCAAGCCGATCCTGTACCATGGACCCATACTGGAATACTGAAGAAGGCAATAGTTTTCACTTGTTGCTAAAAACCGAAGCACTGAACTAAGCAATGATTTCTTTTATTATATTCGTGAAAGTGCATCAGGATATGAAGGTATGTATAGGAAACATAGCAGTGAGCCTACGGAAACACTACTAGCAAACTGAACTGATGATTTTAATGGTGTAGTTGTTTAAACGTAGAGCGTAAGTTAAATTCAGACTTCTGGCATGAATTCAACTGGAGCGTTGCCTGTATTGACATGCTGAATAAATATTCGTCTTTCATAGCGAGACAATCGCGTGTCTCCCACATCTAACATTCATTCAGCCTTAACCTCATCTTATACCCACTTTACTACTTCACTTCTTCAATGTATAATTATCGTCGTACACAATCCGTCTCTGAACATTTGAGCCAGCTCTGATTGTAATGTCTCATGTGAATAGGTAGACCTTATAACACTAACACGTACATACATTAGTAGAAATTACATTACCTATATATACAGATACTACTTGTACACAGTAAAGTTCAATTCATCAGATACGCAAGACACACAATTTACAAAAGTAAAGGAGCAGGAGAGGAAACAGTCGTCAGGACAGAGGAATCAGCGTTTTCCTCAAAACTGCAAAAATAGACGATTCTTCGTCTCTCGTACAAATAGAAGAGTATATAGTTGTGTCGTGTAAAGGTACTCTAAGAGAGGAAGAACGTGTTTTACAAATATTCCGGTACTCCATGTCTCTGCATTATAATTACTCGTAGTAGTACTACAAGTTGTACGTAGATATACCCGTGTGGTTTTGCTTGTCGTGTCTGTTTGAAATTTTTCTTCCGACCAACTCATTCACTCTGCTAAATCAACAGCTAAAAAAACAAAAAGCTGATTTCACATCGGTTAACTTTGATGAGCAAACATTTTAGTAATCCTATTTTCATGAAAAATTTCTTGTGTATACTTTATCTTAATGCTAAAACATGCTGACATCATTTTCTCAATGAAGAAGAAACGTACCTATAGAAATATCTACTACGAGTACGACGAGTACTTACATTACATTACTACTACAACGATTTACTAGCAAATTCAATGCAATCTCTGTGCCTGTTCAAAAAACTAAGTACGTTGTAGTTTAGCTTTTACTATTTGTGTTGATCGAATAAAGATTCAAGCTGAGACTTGAGACTCTCTTCGCTTTTACTTTACTCTCGTTATTATTATTCTTTCTTTCGTGCAAGTTAGTTTGCTTGGAATGAATGAGACAGGAATTCAGGCATGGGTCGTTAACTACATCATGTGTTCTGTTTCCTCTCTTTGAAAATAATACCATTACACTAACACAACTACAATACTCAGAAACTATACTGCACTAGTGTGCTGCTTTTACTTTTTATAAAAGAGTGTCATTTCCGTTCAGATCCTCGTAACACAATACTAACACTTATTCTTTTTAACTCACTCACGTTTTTTATGCCCGGAGTTTTTTATAACTGTACTTAAACCTAAAAAGCAAAGTATCTGTTTTTATTCTTTACTATTTGCAGTTACTTATATTATATAGGTACCTATACAATTATACATACAATCTAGCATAATGTACATCGTAGATTTGCATTATGGATATTTCCTTCATATGACTCATTTGGTATTGGTCTGGCGAGATTGCCAAGTGTCAGATCTTCCCTGGTGAAATATAAGTGCATCTTCCTGCATACTTAGATTTTTCTGCACACATTGTGTATCATGGGGAGCACAGTGTTTCAGTTGTTATTTAGTGTTGGGGATGCGTTGTAAAGAAAGATGAGGCTACAATTATGCACTGTGAAAACGATGGATTATTTTTAGCATTCTCGTCAGTTCATCACATCACTACTGCACCGCCCAGACGCTCACATTCCATTCCTATCATTCCACCTCTCACTCATTTGTTGTTTTCCATAATTCGTTTTTTAACAATTACACTATTTCATCATGTGCTAGAATGCTAATTCTAAAACTTTCTGAACCGGTGATAATGCTCTAAATTGACACAATGATGCATTCATCCGAGATATCATTATCCAACAGCTTTTATTCTAGCAGAACACAAAGTTTTCTGGCAATGACCTGAAAATTCACTTGTAGAACCCTATAGAATTCACACTAATGTTTTTCTCCAGGTAAAAGCAACCAGCAACTTACATAATTGTAGATTGTGTCTTTAAGAAATAAGCACGAAAGAAAAGTTCTGGGAGTAGCAAGGGAGAAGACGATATGGTTTTACTAAATTACTATTCCATGTTATGAAATAATATATTATGAACCTGGAAAAAAACCTTCATAAATCCTCTGGGGTACAAGCTTTTTTAAGTTCAAATTTTATATACCTACTCACTTTTCTAAATAGTGTAGTTGTATTTCTTCAGAAATGTGTAAAATCAGTGTAGGATTAAATAGAGCATTGTGTTGTTTGAATAGACATTCTATCGGTATACGTTTTTATTTAGATTGAAAGATCTAACAATAAGGTGAGAATTTACAGACTTTCAGTTTGAACCTGGGCATCAAACCATTCTTTCATTGGAGCGTAATGTCGTTTCATCCAGGCAATATTACTTTTAACTTCAGATATGTATTGTTCGTACGATAACCTTTGGTCGTCTAGTACAGTTTCCGTTTCAACAAAATCTTGCATCTATACAACAAAAGGACAAGAAATGAAATCTAAAGCATTGCAATTTTAATAAGTAAAGAGGAAGTTCATGATAGAAATATTTATACCTCAGAGAGATCCTGTTCTGTGTAAAGGTGATCAGTCAATGTGTAAAGGAAGTAGTCAATATGTTTTTGAGAGTCATATATCTCGATGATTTTATTAACATGTTTCTTTATGAACCTAAGAGTCAGTTGCCGGGCGAAGGGATTCATTGCAAGACTTTTGAATATTAATAAAACGTCTTCGTTGTTGCGAGTTGGTTTCTCATCCACGATCAAGGAATCTAGCAGTCTGAAGAAAAATATGTTTGAATATGAATATCCTTTACAAAAAAATCCGTTTATAACTAGACAATTAAGTAGGGATGACGTAAGTGTGTAATATAATAGTAACAGTAAGTAGTTTTGTGTGTAATGTAGTAATGTAGTTAGTGATAGTAATTTAATTTAATTATTACGCTTGTATTAGCACAGGTTCATGCACGCATCCTAAACTGCTGACAAGGTGATGTCGCTGTCTCAAGTTTTGCTCCACTTCTATGCGTTTGACAATAAAATCGGCCATTTCCTTACCTCCGCCAGCAACGGCAGCACAGAAGATGTAATTCTGTTGGTCGACAGGAAGTCTGAGAAATGTTATTTTTATATTTTTATCCTGGTTTTCTTTCAGTAGGTAATTTTTTACTAAGATAATTATTTGTGGTAACAATTTAGCTCATACGGTATATGTATTAGTATATTATAACTGATAAAGTAACTTACACAGTTGAATTTACTTCTGAAGAATCTCTCCATTGATTGATTGTGTTGGTTGCGAAGTTTAAGCAAGAAGGTAGCTTGAAGGCACAAGCCCACGTAAGTAAACGCGATCTGAATACAACAGAATTTCCTTTTTCGTCAGCATGTTGCTCATATCCAATAGTAGTCAATACATTTTCTATTTTTGGCAACAGATATCTCTAAAGGACAAACTTTATGTTAAAATTGTTGATAGTAAATAATAGCAAACTCCTTCGCATATCTTCTGGGAAATGTATGAAATCATAATGTTTCCTGAATACTACCTTAAATCCTTCGAAATTTAAGGATCCATCATAGAAATAGTAAATTCTGCCCAAATATCCTAGAAGAACATCCCAGGCCATATCGTCCGTCTCGTCGTGCATGTACTTTGTAAATTCCAGACTAGTACCGTAAGGGATATCCTCTACACACATTTAATTTCATTCGAATCATAATACTACGAAATTTTATGCATTTATTGGTTTTCATTTATGAAGGTACTTTTGAAGGCAAAGCTTAAGTAATCATCCAGAATTTGACTTCTACTGTAAGAGCTAATGACGGAGTAGTCTTTGTTCAATTGATTTTGGATCAAACTTGTCAAATGCTCGTCATAAAGAACTCGATAGTATCCTGTGGCTTCTGGATTAATAACGATCCATTTGGAAGTATCGTGTTTAAATGTTTTTAAAGCAACACCCTTCTTCAGCCAGAATTTTGGAACGTGATTTTTAAAATCGGGGTTATCTTCTGTAGCCATTGAGATTGGCACATACCAGGAGTAATATTTGTTTTCAGTTTGATACTCATTTCTAAAAGGATCCTTTAAATAAATGTAATAAATGTACACAAATGTTTAAATTAATTCCACTGCCACATTCCTACATAATAATTCTTAAAGGTTAATAATTTCTTGGGTCTTCCGATATGGGGTAAATGTAACACGAAAGGATCAACTTACTTGAATTAAGTACACAGTATTGTTTCCTAGACTGTTAACCTTTACAACAGGAAATCCTTTTTGTTTTGTCCATCCACTCATAATTTCATTTACAGTCAAATCAGGTGAAAGAGTACCGTGCTCATGGGCTACTTCAGTTAGAACATCAAATAAATCATCTTGTGCTACTGCTTTGTATGACCTACGAATTGTATTTCAGAAATTAACCAGTAACTAATGGGACCAGACTTTTTTCATCGAGAAGCTGTGAGAATATTTGCAAAAAGTACCATTTGCGTAAATACTTCTTGATGGCTGTATGAAAAACATCTGATCTTAAGAATCCATCCATCATACGCACCAACGAAGATCCTTTCATGTATGGAATTCCACCCACTCGTCTTTCCAATTCACGTGGTGAATCAGTGTCCAAAAGTATCGAATATGTAGCATCTCTAGAATCAATCCTGAATGCTGTTTGCAATGCATCTGTTAATAGTCCCTTTTCAGCTTCAAACTCTGGATATACATGCTGGAGGGCTATGTATGAATAATATGTTGCAAATCCTTCATTCAACCAGATCTATTTGCAAAATAATATTGCAAGGATAAGAATAAAAAATAATAGTGTTTGCTTATGTAACTTTTACGTACAAGTATTTGCATAGTACATACACTGTCTGAGTATTTATGTTACTTACGTTGTGCCAGAAAGAACATGTCACTAAATTTCCAAACCATTGATGCCCTGAAATCAAGTTTGTAAAAGTACTTAGAAAATTTCTCAGAAAAACCAAGTAAAAAAATGAAAAATATTCACTACCTAATTCATGGGCTACTATTGAAGTTACACTTGCTTTTTGGCTTTCTGAAGTTAGCCCTGGAACTACTGCCAAATATCTATCTCTGTAATTTCAGCACATAAAATATTCACACTATGAATTATTATTTCATAATTTAAAGTTATACATGTACTCGGTAAAATATTATTTACGCATACTACCGGTCTTCTATAAGAGAACGTTTTACCTGTAGATGTTCAAACCCCAATTTTCCATTGCACCTGTATAAATTCACATACACTATGAAAGTTTTCTTTTATGCATTACTTTTCCCATGCTGCGAGTGTAGGTGAAATTAAATTATTAATTACCGTGTTGAAATCCAGGATCCATGACAGAATCCATTTTGCCCATGGGATATTCTATGGTGAGCATTAAGCATATTATGATAATTAACAATGAAAAAGTATATAAAGGCTGAGTGAATGATTCTATTATTAATTCCCTTGAGGAAATCCTTCGTACCAATATCGAAGTAGTTTTCGTAGAATGTAAGAAGTTTGGCTGCTGCTTCTGCCGAGTGGTTCCCAGCACCTTTCTCAATTACGAAATCAGGCCCATACACCTGATTTGGATTAACAAAACTTTCTTTATTGTTACTAAAATCAGCATCATAATATCTGATCTTTCAAAACCCCATATACCCTTTGTTCACTAATTCCAAAGGTCAGTATGCCTTGGCGTGGACACTCCTCACCACTAACAATTGACATGGAATTAGTGAGCCAAGAGCTCAAGACACCTTATAACGTTTGTTATATACAAAAATTCATTTAAAGCCAATTTACCCGAACGGGCTTCCCATGAAACAATGATTTGTCAGCTTCTGCGTAAGTATATTCAGATACCACAAATGCAACCAAATAAGTCGACATTATTACTGTCGTGCTGAACTTGTCCCAAACCCATCCATTGAAATCCTGCCTGAAGTTGTAACGAGTATGATTATTAAAGTACTGATGAATAATAAGATGACTACAGTACAGTGTGCCATAAAATTGTCTCACATTGGTGAAGAAGATGCCAATTCCGCATTACTTAAAGCTGTGTAATTTTCTGAACGACCAATGTTCATGTCGAAACGGGCTTTCAGTGCAGGTTCGTCGAAACAAGGGAAAGCTTGTCTGGCATAGTAACTCTCAAATTGTGTTGAAGCCAAATATCTTGAATATACATTTTAAAAAAAATATTGAAGTGGGTAATAAAGTCAAAAAACTATCCCGTACCTTATCCCGTACATTAATATGAATCGCCAAAAGTATTTTTAAAAGATAATTTACGAGTTTTACCGTTTTTCCCCAGTGGCAGGGTCTCTATAAGAACTTCTGTATAAACCGTCGGCCCTGTCTCCTGACACAGGGGCAAGAAACTCAATATTGATTTCATATTTTTTCCCTGGTGTTAATGGAGATTCTAATGAAATTCTGTAAAAGTCTCTTTGGACTTTGTCATAATAATGATCTTTAACAACGACTTCGCCACCATTTCTCACCTAAATTTCAATTAGGATTCTCAATATTAATTTGCAATGAGTTATTATTAATTTTTAAGTTAAGATTTCGGGTTGTAATAATAGCAATGGTTAAGGATAGACGAATCATAATAATATGAAACTCTTACATTGACTTTCACAGTATAGATCTTGAGTAGAAATGCATGAAGAGTAATGAGACTAGTTTCTTCGATACACTCGACAAAAATTTTCACATTTCCTGGTGCTGTAAATTGTTCTCCTAGACCTGTCTTTGTGTCAAGAATTGGAACGATTGATATATTGTAGTGATATGGCACAAGAGATTTGGGAAGCCGGTAACTACTGACAGAATCTTTATACATTATTTCTTCATCATCCCTTTCCATAAAAGGCTGAGATTTGATATCCAAATCACGTCTTCTTGTCAATCGTAATGGATCGTCATCGTACCAGGAACAATTGGTATTTAAAATTAAAGTTAAAAATATCGAGATCGATAGGGAATAAAATAAACGGATCATTTTGAAGTTTTAATTCTCCAAAATACTATCGTTTCGTAAAAATGTCTCACTAATCACAAGAAGCCTCGTTAACGACCACCCAGAGGCTTATGGGAATAGACTAATCGATTAAGGACATTAGATTCGTTTATTCCTAAGTATATCATAGTCAATTTAGCAGGTGTTAATTAATTAATTGATTTTTCTTACATTGTACCTGTTATTTACATTGTTATATGATTATCTCGAGTAAAAGGGTTTATCTGCTCACGTCATAGGGAGAAACAAGTTATTAAACTAATCTGCATACAATATGAATAGAGAAAAATCATGTGAACGATCTCACTTGCCCTTACGAACTTGAAATATGGTTATTAGTTTCTGGAATGAGTCAATAATGGGTGCAGGAATATGAATATGCATTACAATATCTGGCTACTACTAGCAGACACACAAACACATAATATGTAAGTAATTTCTGTAAAGT
This sequence comes from Pogonognathellus flavescens, assembly GCA_019776165.1. Lineage (NCBI taxonomy): Eukaryota > Metazoa > Arthropoda > Collembola > Entomobryomorpha > Tomoceridae > Pogonognathellus > Pogonognathellus flavescens. The sequence continues at coordinate 31,110 of JABASD010000559.1, forward strand.
TTCTGTACAGTTTGAGTACAATTTATTTCATAAAAACGTAATGACAAAACATTGGAATAAGTTATGACTAATTATATTTTAAATATGTTTACAGTTATGCGTACTGGTAACACGTTATAAAGAATCTTTGTGCATAATAAATAACCTTAAGATTTCAAGTAAGAAATAATTTTGTCCCCGAATTCAGCATTCCATTCAACATTACCTCTGATTGTTTGAAGTGGAGTGTCTAATCTGGTTCCAAAAAAGTTTATGTGGTCCTCTTTTAATCTTGTTATCTAATGGCAAGGCAAACATTTGTTTGATTTAGAACATTTTTGATTCATTTTATACACAAGGCTGAGGGAGAGAAATTTAGAAATGGCTTTTTATAGGACTTACAGTTTCGAAGTCAGTCTCAGTACCCAGATAAGTACTCATTGTATTAATACTAGTGACGATGGCATCAACATTCCCAAAATATGCATTTATTGCAACAATATTTGTTCTGTACCAAGTTAACAATTGGTGTCTTGCATTGGAATTCATAGCTAGTCTTTGCAAGAGAGTTCCTCGCTGGTTTTTAGGAATCTGTAGTCGCGAATCATCCAAGATAACGTCTAATAAACTGAAATCAACACATATTATATGTCTCAATAATTTTTCATGGAATTTCGTAATATGCAATGTATTTTCATTTTTGAAGTACTTACCCACTGGCAACTTCCTCTTGTGGGCAGCCTAAAGAGTTGAGTAAAAGTCCTTTTTGCTTTGCTGACATAGACGCATCATTATAGCGATCAACAATAAAGTCGAAAGCTTCTTGACCTCCGTTCGAAACAATAGAGCAGTACACCATGGGACGAATATCCAAACGCACTCTATCAAAAAGTTTTTATACGTGATAAAACGGTACATAGCATAACACACCACTAAAAATAAAATTACTGCTACATATTTGTTCTAAAACAATAGGTATTTACGGGTTGATGATTGTATTTGCTTTCCACTGTTCATAAAGAGACAGTGCAAATGTTTTGCATTCGTCTCCTTCTAAGGCACAATTCCAGTCTAAAAATTGAAGATGTCTCAATGTGTCCATCCCAGGCTCTACGGTGGCGTTAGCTCCACCAACTAATGTCAAAGCGCCTGTTACTTTTGGTAGCAAATAACTCTGCATATCGCAAAACAAATTAAAATGTAAAAAATAATTAAATCACGGAAAACTTTCTATGTAAATGCAAATGAATGAAAATCATACTATAAAATCAGCATCTTGGCGGAGATTCAAAATTCGTTTGAGATTTGAAAATACTGTGTTCCACACTACGATTTCAGTCTCTTTTCCCAAATAGCCAGTAAGGTCTATCGCTGTTTCGATATTTACATATCCTATAAACACAGAAAATAGAAAATTTAATATGATATTTAGTCGCGATGTTTGTTTGTTTGAGAATACAGCTAAAACTTTTTTAGTACTTTGCCAAGCAGAGTTAAAATAATCATCCAACAAGTGACTTCGGGTAACTGAAGAGCTAATGGCTGTATGGTCAGTGTCCAATTGCTTTTTTATCAAGCCGGTGAGCTGCGCATCGTATATAACTCTGTAGAAGCCTATCGGAGAAAATGATTGTAATAAGTATTGGGATTTTAATTATATTTTGACAAGTCCGTAAACATTATTTACAATACCTGTAGCGCCAGCGTTAGCAATTATCCACTTGTTTGTGTCACTCACAGCGAGAGTTGTAATAACTGCTGCTTTATCAAGCCATAATTCTGGCATCGGGTCAAAGTTAGGGTTATCTTGAGTGGCAATAGAAATGGGAACCCACCACAGATATTTTGGGTCAAATTCTTTGGACGCCTCTGCATACACTCCAGGTTTGTTTGTGAATCTTTCCTAAAATGTCAGTAGTATTAATTAAAAGGAAAATTATGCATTATAAAAATCTCACTTTCCCCACGAAATAATTATGTGTAGCCGTGTTACACATTTACTATGTATTATTGTTACACACGTACGTGCAAATACAAAAGTAAGTGTTAAGAAAAGCTTTTAAAATGTTTTTTGAACTATGTACTTGAGATATGAAAATCATTCTAGATCCAGCTGCACTGACGCGAATCAAAGGAAAATGAGGCTGCAAAGTCCACGTATCCATAATTTCTTTAATGTTCAATCCCGGTGGTAAACGATTTTCACTTTGAGCATCAAAATCCAAATTTCTAAACAAATCATCTTGAACCGCTCCTGTATATTTCCTGTAATATGTACGCATGTAGATAAGCTAGTTAGCACAATTCCAATAAACCTTGCTATATTAAATAGTCTTTCGCTTACTGATCTTCGAGATATCGCCGTAAACCTCTTTGTAAAGTAACATTTGTCAAAAAACCTTCCATCATGTGAATCAGCGCTCCCCCTTTTTCATAAACGATTCGATCAAACCAATCCGTTGAAGACTTGGTTGACCAGACATCTTCGTCAATCTTTGTCGGATGGGTGGCTTCTGGTCGAGCATCGAACAACATGGCTATTTGAATTACATCATTGTGGAATCTTTCCCAAGGCTCATACTCAGGATTAATTGCTTCAATAGATAAAGGCTCCATGTACATTGCAAAACCTTTACACATACAAACTCCATCAGTCAGATTTTATGTAACTATTTGCATTTAAACCACAATGACCATAATTATTCTTTCATTACCTACAAGACACAATTGTGTAGTAAATAATATTTTTTTAGCAAATTATTACTAACCTTCGTTCAGCCAAATCTCTGGAAAAAACCATAAAATTGCAAATTATTATATGGAAAAGTTTATAAAAATAATTTCTTTTTTTAAGGAAACTTGTGTGTAACATACGTGTCCAGAATTCGCAAGTAACTAAATTTCCAAACCATTGATGCCCCAATTCATGACCCATGTAATTAACTAAAGTATATCTTTCTGCTTCATTACTGTCTCCGTCAAAGTACAAAAGAATACTTTCTCTGCAAATAAAAATTATATTCAAATGTATTAGAATCATTGCATATGAATTTGCGTTTAGTAATTTTGATACGTTAAATATACCTGTATATATTTAGTCCCCAGTTTTCCATAGCCCCTGCATCAAAACAGACAGAATATATTTTATGTTAGCAGAAATGAACTTGAGAAATGAAGATTAAAGATTATATATAGCGATCAAAAATTTAGATGTTTTTTACCAAAGGAAAAGTCCGGTACAGCAGCAGAGTCCATTTTATTTAATGGATATCTAAACGTGTAATATAGAATTATTAATGTGAACAAAATCAGTTATTTGTATGAATCAAAACTATACGTGTTTGTATTAATGGTGATTAGGTTAAGGTATGGTATTTGTGTTTGCATACAGCAAATCTCAATTATGCAGTATATACAAATAACACGATCATTAGCTTGTGTCTCATGTGTCTATAGATGTAAATTTACTAACATTTGGCCATAGTAAGTCTCGAAGAAATTCAACATCATGTCTGCTCTATCTGCAGCGTATTCGCCACCACCAACATCAATGTAGTGTTTCCGAGCGTATGTCTATAAGGAAACATATTAAGCAGATTGAATATAAATTCTAAATACAATGAAAGATGAGACTGCAAAAAGTATGGTATTGTATTGTATTGTAAAAGTATTGTGTCTATAATGGCAATCTCAAATTTTGAGACAATTAATAAATATATATATAGTACACATTTTCTTACCCTGACTCTTTTTCCAGAGTGGTCACTTTGGGCTTCACTGTACGTAAAGTTGGAAATTATAATAGCAATAAGATACGTGGGCATTACAGGAGTTTCAGCAAATTTTTCTAATGTCCAACCAGGTTTTCCCTCGCTAAAGTAAAATGGAAATCATTAAATAACACATAGGCCTTTAGTAGCATAATTATATGAAATGAAGATTGTTAAGCATTAGATAACAGTTTGTGACAGAAAACCTTACATTGAAACATTAGACACAGATTCAGTGTTGAACAAAGCCAAGTGCACATCTTGCCTTGCAATAGCTACTTCGAACGTTGCTTTAAGCGAAGGTTCGTCGAAACAAGGAAACACCTATATATAGAAATGTTAAAATACTATTTAATGTAAGTTAATTTTGGAACTACGTTGTGAAACAAACTTAACAAACCAAATATTTTTTTAACATTACAAATAATTTTGTATTGACCTCTCGAGCATGTAACGCTTCCAATTGTGAGGTGGCCAGCCAACTAAATATTTTAATCAACACAATTTTTCATATAGTGAGATTAGTAGATTTTACATTCCATAGTCTTTAAAGCGTTAATAGAGTAAAACATTTTACACAGTCTCCTCAGTCTCTGGGTCTACATAGCTGCTTCTGTAAAGTCCATGTAATTCTTCCGAAATCAATGACAAAAACTCAATATGAATTGTGTAGCTTTGCCCCACGACCATATCAGACCCAAGCGTAATAACATAAAAACTATTCTCTGTGACATAAGTTTGATTTAAAATCGCAATGTCATTCGATCCTGAGGTAACCTTTACAACATCAGTGAAATTGCAATTAAAAATCGATTCTCGGTAAAATCATATATACATTGTGGATTGGAAAAACTTTTTAAGACTCATTCTAAGATTCATACCTTTGTGGCGTTTTCATATATAGTAATACTATTTGCTGAGTGTAGAGTAATGATTGAAGATGCTTCTTGGCTTTGGACATCAATATCAACTACTCCAGGTGTGGTCCATCTATCTCCCACGAGTTCTTCGAAACCTGCTTCGATGATTGGAGTTAATGTCAAAATATATCGATTTGGAATGACAGTATTCGTCAATCTGAAACGACTTTGCTGGGGTTGTAATTTAATCGGTGTATCTTCTTTTTCATTACTCAAATCCTTAGCTGGGGTAAATTTTGTGCTGTATTCAGCTTGTAAACTACCTTGTCCATAGCTATGTGCAAAGAAAAATGAAAAAAAGAAAGAAATTAAAATTAAACTTTTTGTTTTTGAGCCTTCCATGTTTACGGTTATTTGCAGACGTTTGCATGTAGTACTCTACTGTTTATAAATGACCATTTTTTAAGGCTTTATATAAATGCGATACGATTTCATCATCCATTAATTCTATAATCCTTTGTTCCATGATCTTGGACCATGAATGTGTAATTAGTATTTTGAAAACATTATTGTTTTGATAAGAACCTCTTGATTTTCTACGACTGAAATATGTTATGCAGCAATGTGCGAAGTGCGGCACATTCTGCGTACATATGCATTCAGTATACACATCAGACACTTGACAGACGCAAAGACGCAATGCTGCAGAGCCCGGTACCACATGCCATGCCTTACCTGTTGTGAGTTGTGATAGTACATACATGACACAATGCAACGCAATTTTTACCAAATACTTAAATCTATGTCTGCTAAATAATTTCTGATGTGTACTGGAAAAATTATTTTACAGTTTGAAAAAATCGTGACTCGTAATCACATCTATTGATTAAGAATTCTAAATTGAATTAATTATAATGAACCGAACGAAAATTATTGGGACTTAAATTTCATATTTTAGTTGTTTTGGGTATATTTAACTAAATTAAATATGTCCCTTAGTTTGTAATTAAAAACATGAATAATATTGACAATCAAAACTTTCTTTCTTATTATATGCATACATTTGGCAGTTGTTATTAGCCAAAGGCACATGTGCAATTTTACAGGATGTTCTTTGTGTACAGTACGTTACGTATGTATGGCATGTTTACCTATTATTATGGAAGTTATAAAAACAATAATGAGTTATTTTCCCCTTGAGTAGTTTGCAGCTACTACTAAGCAAAAATAATATTATGTCCATTTTAACCAAAATTCATATTTTTCCACGGATGCAACCCTTTGTTGATGTACAAATACTTCATATATTATACGATTAATTGATCTTATCTCAGTGATTGTTTTCCAATTGTCATTGAAGTGTTATCACCACCGTTTTATTTATGCGTTGCAATCAAGTAAGTATGTATCGTGTAAAGTCTATGAGCGAGTTGTTCCATTTATTTATAGATTATTTGGTGCAACCATTTAATATAATAAAATCTTACACCGAATTCGATTCATTCAACTACCACCACTCATCTACAGCATGAACTACAAATACTATTTGTTGACTGATGTAATCCCCTAAGCAAATTTGCTACTTTTATTGTAAATAAATAGCTATTGCATCAGTCTATTCTATGTAATTTTAAGGGCAAAAGGGCTAATTGTTAAATTTTAAGTCAAGAGTGCTTAAAAGGAAATTGATTTTTTTTCACTCCGATTCTCGGTATAAATACAATACAAAGTCCCACAGTAGTGAGCTCAGTGTAGTGCAGTGGTACATTATCAGATAACTATAAGAGTAGGTACGTCGATTTTACATTTTTGTATACCCACATACATATAAGTCTATGCAAATCTATCGTAGGTTGGTTATTCCGTAGCTAATTCAAAGTTTATTATTTTATAAAGTTTGTTATCTGTATGAAATGAGACACATAGTTTAAATACTAAAGAAATCGATTGTTATATTTATTATAGCTGATAATACCTAATACTAATGACGTATTATTAAGGATTTTAATAGATATCCATTTTTAAATTACATTCAATACTTATTTTTAATCACAAAATATTTAACCCGAGTGCTCATTCTCAGGGTTTTATGTAAGAAATGATCTGATCACCGAATTCGGCATTCCATTCAATGTTGCTTCTGATTGTTCTAAGAGATGTATCTAGTCTAGTTCCAATTAGCGCTGCGTTTGCTTCTTTCAGAGCCGTTACCTGCAAACACAATTTATACATATGTATGTTAAAAGTGTTCGTAAGGAGCAAATGTGGGAATTTAAGTAAAAAACTGGGAATAAAAACAAATATCGCATTTTTGTATGTTGTTGATGCTTACCGTGGTAAAGTCGGCCTCAGTACCGAGGTAGGTAGCCATCGTACTAATGCTGCTGACAATGGCATTGACATTCCCAAAATATGTATTCAATGCAGCAATATTTGTTCTGTACCAAGTTAATAACTGGTATCTTGCGTTGGAATTCATAGCTAGTCTTTGCAAAAGAGTTCCTCGCTGGTTTTTAGGAATTTGTAGTTGCGCATCATCCAAGATAACGTCCAATAAACTGAAATCAACACATATTATTTAACACCTGAAAATGTCTCAATAATTTTTCATGGTATTTCGTAATGTGCGTTGTATATCCATTTGGAACTGAAAAGTACTTACCCAAAGGCAACTTCCTCTCGTGCACAGCCTAAAGAGTTAAGTAAAAATCCCTTTTGCTTTGCTGATATAGATGCATCATTGTAACGTTCAACAATAAAGTCGAAAGCTTCTTGACCTCCGTTCGAAACAATAGAGCAGTACACCATGGGACGAATATCCAAACGCACTCTATCAAAAAAGTTTTCTACGTCATAAGACGGTACATAGCATAACACACCACTAAAAATAAAATTACAGCTCTATTTGTTGTAAAACAATTGGTACTTACGGGTTGACAGTTGTATTTGCTTTCCATTGTTCATAAAGAGAAAGTACAAATGTTTTGCATTCGTCTCCTTCTAAAGCACAATTCCAGTCTAAAAATTGAAGATGTCTCAATGTGTCCATTCCAGGCTCTACGGTGGCGTTAGCTCCACCAACTAATGTCAAAGCGCCTGTTACTTTCGGTAACAGATAATTCTGGTAAAAATAAAAATAAAATTCAAATGTACCTATTTATAAATTATTAAATGTTAAAGTTATTTCTGCATAAAGCCAGCTTCACATACTCTAAAATCAGCATCTTGTCGGAGATTCAAAGCTCGTCTAAGATTTGAAAATACTGCATTCCAAACTACAATTTCCGTTTCTTTAGCCAAGTAGCTTGTGAGCCCGATAGCTGTCTCAACACTAACATATCCTAAATAGAAATTCAAAATGCATTATACTGCACACAGCAAACATTAAAAATATTGTATAATTTGTTCATATTTTAGATTTTATAATAATCTAGAATCTAGATGAAGTTATTTATTGGTATGTGAAGTGAATAATAATTAATATTACTGTACTTTGCCAGGCAGAGTTGAAGTAATCATCCAAGATGTGCATTCGGGTAGTGGAAGAACTAATGGCAGTATGATTCGCCTCCAGTTGTGCCTTGATTAGGTTAGTGAGTTGAGTATCATATAGCACTCTGTAGTAACCTTCATTTTGTTTTGTAAAATCATGTTGTATTGTTTTCTTTAACATTTGCTTTTTCTTCGTAATTTAAAGATTTTTTATAAAATATGATTTATTACCAGTAGCTCCGGCGTTTGCAATAATCCATTGATTTGAGTTTACAGGGTGTGTCGTTGTGGCTATCATTTTATTAATCCATAATTCGGGTAGTGGGTCAAAGTTAGGGTTGTCTTGGGTGGCAATTGAAACTGGAACCCACCATAATCCATTTTGTGTGGAAGAATCTGGTTGAACTCCACGATTGTTTGTAAACGTTTCCTAAATAACAACGAAATGAATATTTATTCATTGTAAATCACAACGAAATTCTTACAATGCCCCTTTGGATTAAATGCTATTTCCGTTCCTGCATGCAATGCATATATATGTATTCATAAACGTACTTGAGATATAAAAATTCTAGTTGAGCCAGCCCTAGAGACACGGATTAATGGAAAGTGGGATTGTAGAGTCCATGTATCCATTATTTCTTTTATTGTCAAATTGGTTGGCAAACGATTGTCAGCCTGTGCATCAACATCCAAATTTCTAAATAGGTCATCTTGAACTGCTGCTTTATATTTTCTGTAAAGCACATTACATTTTCTTTTATATCCTTATTAATTTATTCAGCTGGTTTTATGACGTGAATGCCCGGTTCACTTACTGGTCTTCCAGATACCGCCGCAAACCCTTTTGCAGAGTAACATTAGTCAAAAATCCTTCCATCATGAGAATTAATGATCCTCCCTTTTCATAAGAGATTCTATCGAACCAATCCATTGCACCTTTCGTAGGCCAAGCTTCTTCGTCAATTTTTAATGAATGGGTAACTTCGGGCTGGGCATCAAATAACATGGCGGCTGAAACTGCATCATTGTGAAACCTTTCCCAAGGTTGATATTCAGGCTTAATTGCTTCAACAGACAAAGCCGCAACGTATGTCGCAAAACCTATTCTCAAACAATAGAGCAATATTTCTTTATAACCGACTGAACATAATTACAATACCTATTTTGGAATAAGTAGGGAGTAGGTAATACGGTTGACTTTTTTACCTTCATTCAGCCAAATATCTGTAGGAAAGATAAAATTAATTTAATTTATAGTTCAGGTTTAAATATTAAATTATTTTATATATTTTCATGAAGACTGATTAAAAATATCAAGTCAGAATGAGTCTTACGTGTCCAAAAGTTGGCTGTAACCAAATTTCCAAACCACTGATGAGCTAACTCATGACCAAGAATACGTGTCACAGTAAACCTTTCCGCTTCGTTACTTTCTCCGTTAAAATACAGCAGTGCGGTTTCTCTGCAGAAAATTCACAAGCATAATTGTTAAAAAAGTATAATACATTTTTTCATTCCAGTTTCAACATTGACTTAAAAACTAGAAAACTACCTGTAAATGTTAAGTCCCCAGTTTTCCATAGCGCCTATTACAAGCAAAAGATGAATTTACAATCAGTAGAACTAAATATTGCTGCTTTCTGTCTATGCGTTGAGACAGTTGTGAGTTACAATATTATCTATTTCATTTATTTTTTACCGAAGAAAAAGTCAGGTACTGCTGCTGAATCCATTTTGCTCAAGGGGTATCTAAAAAATAAAGATTGATATTATATAATTCAAACTAATAAGTATAACTACTCAAACTTGTGAAGTAGGTATATACTCGTAACGTCACACATAGACATAATTGAGTTAATTGAGACACTTTGTTGCAATGGCATATTTTCATGACAATGTAATATGCGATTGAATGTTTAATGAATGTAAAGTCAAAAATCACTGAGATAAGTTCTAATTCTACTTTATAACGTAACACGTACATTTAGGATCTTCACTTAATTATATATAATTGTTACTGTAAATATTATGAAGACTTTATAAACTCAAAACTCACTGTTGACCAAAATAACCCTCAAAGTGGGCCAACATCTCATCTGCTACATCGGCTGCATATACACCACCTCCATCTTCAATATAATGTTTGGGAGCATACGTCTATTGAAAAAAGCCCACTCATTATTATAACTAGCAGCTATAATGAAAATATGTCATAACTATGAATTTAAATATAAAAATCATAATACTGTTGCAATTTTGATATCTCACCCTGACTGTTTTGTTTGTCAAATGATTGTTTTGTGCTTCGCTGTATGTAAAAATAGAAATTATGAAAGCCAGTAAGTAAGTCGGCATTACAACAGTCTCAGCAAATTTTTCTAGCACCCAACCAGGTTTTCCCTCGCTGAAAGATTAATATACACAATAAATGCTTTTGAGTATCAAGCTGAGAATACTACAAGTAATCTGATATGGAAATGAGATTTTACATGGTTGAATTATCAACAGATTCAGTATTGAATAAAGCCAAATGTCCCTCGCGTCTACCAATGGTAACATCAAAAGTTGCTTTAAGAGCTGGTTCATCAAAGCATGGAAATACCTTATTTTAAAAAAGAGTACAGATTACAGATCCACTTTCAGTTTTCAGAAATTAATACAGATTGACGTAATTTAACTAATAGATGAGATACCTGTCGAGCATGTAATGCTTCCATTTGTGAGGTAGCCAGCCAACTAGATAATTAAATGAACAAAACATCAAAATTTTAATCTATACTTGTAGATACATATTTGAAAGAAATCATCAAATATTTTACGTAGTAATCCCAGTATCTGGATCTACGTAGCTGCTTCTGTAAAGACCATTCAATGCCTCCGAAATCAGAGATAGAAACTCAATATGTATGGAGTAGTTTTGTCCCACGCCCATATTGGAAGCAAGCGTTATAATATAAAAACTATTCTCTTCAACGTAAGTTTGATTTAAAATCGGAACTTCAGCCCCTCCTGAGGTAACCTTTGAAAACATCCGTGAATTGTAATTAAAGACCGTTTGTCATGAGATTAAACCATAATATGCATTTTGGCATTTTTGAGATAGGAAATTTTTCTTATTGTTAGTCTCCTTCTAAGTAAGATTCATACCTTAGTAGCGTTTTCATAGATAGTAATATTTGCTGAGTGTAGCGTGATGATTGCAGATGCTTCTTGGCTTTGGACATCAATATCAACTACTCCAGGCGTGGTCCATTGATCTCCGACAATGGCTTCAAAACCTGCGTCGATGATAGGAGTTACTGTTAAAACGTATCTTCTTGGAAGGACAGTATTCGTTAATCTGAAACGACTTTCGGGAGCCTGGTACAATTTAGTTTGTGCATCTTCGTTTTCATTGCGTAAATCTTCAGCTAATGTGAACTTTGAGTTGTAATCAGCCTGCAAGCTTCCTTGTCCATTTACAAATGTAAAAGAAAATGAAAGGAAAGTAAAAAATAATAAAATATTTGTCATTTTGGAGAGTTCCATTTTTGCGGTGGTTTCAGTCGTTTCCAACTGTGCAATGATTGTCCATTACATAGTTAACACTCTTTTGCTTCACTTCGGACTAAACTTTATCAGCAATTTAACTTTCAGCATTATAATTTCATAATCTTTCCTACAATAAACACATTAAAAGCATAATGTTTGTTGTAGCTGTTTTAGTACCAATTTTATACAGTCATAATATGTTGAGAAGATAAGAGCCTCTTCAATTGCGGCAACTCACACACGATTATTTACCTCAATTGATCAATTATTGGCTAATATGCGTATTTAAGGTATTTATTTAGTGTATTTACGTTTTGCTACATCTGTCTTTTATGACTTTGTTGAAAATTGTTAAAATGTTTTTTAACAGGTAGGTATGCTTTATTTTGTCTTTCAAAACAATAGGATAGGTATTACAGATATAAAAGTACACAACTGTTAAAAATATTTATTTGATTATGTAATAGTACCTACTATAGTTTGCATTTGCATGTAACAATGAATACGGTAGATATTTCATTGTAGCATCGTATACGTACAAAGTAATTTATTCTTGAATACAATATCTTTGATGCTTTATTTAATTTACAACATAACATGTACCTACAGTACTTATAGGTACTAGGAACTCAGATTATTTGTAAATACAACAAGAACTAAATGTATGTCATCCCAACAATCTCAATAATTTACTGCGTCAGCAGAAATTCCTAAATAAATGCAAATAATTTATTGAATATGAGTAAACATATTGATTTATGATTTGCAGTATTAACTTAAGTAGGCCACATCCACAAATACTTTAGAAATTTACTGTATGTAATATTGTATCTAAATTAGGTGGAAAACGATTTACTCCTATCCTAACTCGTAGTTTTATTACAAAATAAAAAATAATACTAGGATATCAATTTTGAATTTATATCATATGAATCCTTACGTACATGTCGAAGAAATAAAAAATATTATAGACGATTACATGTCAATAGATTGCACTTAAAGCAAAAATTGCAGTAAGTAGGTATACTTTCACGAGAATGTGGCATATTTACGCAGGAGACTTACAGTCAATTACGTAATAGCTTTATTGATACGAGTTTGAGTGAAGTAATTGGTTTAACTAATCTTTTCACACACTGAATTCAGTGTATAAGCAACAGCTTTATATGTACATGATACACACACCGTTATGTGCAACTCAAGCTTATCAAAAGATTTGTTTTTATATATTGTAAGTAATAATATTATACATATAATCACATTAAAGGGTTGTGTGAAATACATGAAAAATATCGTTAATTCAACTTTTGTGTACGCTTTATAGCTAAAGATAAATGATGGGATTTCCACGATTGTGGATTATGTACTTCTATGAAATGCCATATATTACGTCAATAACTCGATTATCTGTGTAGTAATGAACAAGTAGTACATATTTAATGTTGAAAGCCTCCTATCAGTCCTACTATCCTGGATTGCTAAAGAATTTCTCGGTAATGACATTGACATTTTGACATGGGGCGTTTTAATTCTGACGATACTTATTTCATGCTTGCTGAGTATACAATTGAAAATTATTACAAGTGTATACGATGTGATCTTTTTTATTTATGTTAACTGGACTTGGTATATGTTTTAGCTTAAACATTTCTATGCTTCGTTTTGTTGAGCGTTCAACCAAATACGGATATCATCGTAGAAATCCTCCATCCATTTAATATTTGTTTCAATGTTTATCACGGATGTATCCAAAGAGGTTTTGATGGTTTCCAATACTGTTGAATGAGAACTGATGAAGAGATTTAGCTGCAATATAAGCGATACAAAAAATCATTCTTAAATCTTAATATTAAATTGTAAATAAATTATTTGTTTCATTTGTGTTGCATTTACAGTATCCAATTCAGTTTTTGTGTTCAAGTAAGAGCTGAGGGTGGAGACAACAGTTCCAATTGATGAGACACCCCTGTCAATAATTATGCCATTAAGGTTGGAGTTAAGGAATCTCAATACTAAATCTCGACCCAAAGGATTCATAGCTACTCTTTGAATTGCAGATGTGAAATGGGTAGGTCTCAAGCCTGAAGTTGAGTCTTGTGTGTATTCCAGAACTCTGTCCACATTCCCGAAGAACAATTATTAATAAAAATATATCTTGTAATCTTACGGCAATTACATGCATAATGGCATCATTCGGGATGGCATAAAAATATAATTTATGCATTTCCCTTACGTGTTTAGCAATGAAACTTCTTTGGAGCACGCCAGAGAATTTAGCAATAATGTTTGTTGCCTTGAAGCTGTAGCTATCTTGTATTGCTCAAATGCGAAATTGAACGCAGATTCGCCTTTTGTTGCCACTGCAGTGCAGTAAACAATGGGTTGAAGATCCACAGGTATTCTAAAGATAAAAAGTATTTAACAATAAATGAAGCATATAATATAGCAATTAAATTATATGGTCTCGCTTTATGTACTAGGTATGTTAATATAATTAGTATTAAATTTTGTTGGTCTCGTACGAATTATTACTTGGATTAGCAACCCATTCATCAAATAAACGTACTGCATATTGGACACAAGTCCCGTCTTCCATGGCACATGCCCAATCTAATATTTGGGAACGGAAAATTACAACTGCACCTTTTTCTGCCGCTTGTTGCTCCACTCCAATAGAAGCAAGAGCACCGGATAAACGAGGTAGAAAATAATTCTAAATAAGGAGACCATCAGTTATTTAATTCCCCTAAACAATATTACTTACAAAAATACTTTTTCAGATAATGCATAGCCAAAAAATGTTTTTCCGTACTCTAAATCCATTGAGAGCGCTAGTTGAAGACAACATGTTGTAGGTTTTTCTCAAGTTGGTTATAACAGACTTCCAAACAACGAACTCGGTTTCAAGGTTGAGATATTTTGTCATGTCTAATGCTTTGTCGATGGGTATGTATTCTGTAATTGCAAATTAAAAGATGTTGCTTTTATAATCTGCGACATGCTTCAGTGTTAATATTTTTACTGTAAAAAATGTTTTAAGCTTACTCTGGAAAGCAGAACTTAAATAGTCATCTAAGAGTTGACTTCTACTCATTTTGCTAATGACACTGTGATTTTGATTTAATTGGTTTTGAAGTAAGCCTGTGAGGTGGCCATCGTACAAGACTCTGTAGTATCCTATGATGAATTATAAAAAATAATTTTTATTAATAAGGTAAAACATTTTTGAATCTTCAAAGATTCTCCTGAAAGTATTTGAACATTAAAGACTTACATATATACAGATAATATATACCTAGACGCATTCATTGAAGTTACTTACCAAAAGCATCAGGATTAATTAAAATCCATTTATTTGTGTCGTGTGTGAAAGATGTCATTGATACGTGGCTTCCAATCCAGAATTTTGGGGTGAGACTAACTGCAGGTGCATCTTCAGTTATTAAAGCAACAGGCACATACCATAATGAATCTAAATCCTGTTGAACGGGATATCTATCCCCTTTGATTCCCATATCGTCGTTGTTCCTGAATGCTTCCTATACATTATAAATTACAAAGATGTAGTATAATGCAAATATATTTATTGTAAATACATACATTCATTAGCAATAAACATCCTGTTCTCATGCTTTATTTTACAAAGTTGTATTTTTCAACCTGTGAAATTAGTAATTTGGTTGCATCCGCTCGTGTGACACGTATAAGAGGAAATCCTTTTCTCATGGTCCATGTGTCCATAATGTCTTTCACAGAGAGAGAACGATCGAGAGTTCCGTCCGAATGAGCTTGTGTTGTTAAAGAGGAAAACAAATCATCTTGCTCCGCACCTTTGTACTCCCTTCCAAATTACATTGGTCATAATTAGCAACGTAGAGACTTTGTTAATAAAAATGCATTGCTTTTTTAGGCAAAGTATTTATTTACATTTTATTTAGGTATGCTGTAAGTCCGGTTTTAAGAGTAGATTCTGTAAGGAACCCTTGCATCATGCGAATCAAAGACCCAGCTTTTTCATATGCCATTCGGTCAAACATTAAATCAACTTCTGAGGGAGAATCTACTGGCTGATATACAGGATGGGCATAGTCCCAACGGGAAGCGAAAGCCATGGAGTATTGAAGACAATCATTGAGTTGCCCAATAACTGTCGGTTCAAATTCTGGGTCGGTTGTTTGCGAAGCGAGATACGAATAGTAAGTTGCAAACCCTTCATTAAGCCAAATTTCAGACCACCATTTGTTTGTTACTAAATTTCCAAACCATTGATGAGTCAATTCATGTCCTAACACTTCGCTGACAAGAAATCTCTCTGCTTCTGTAGTTTCGCCCTCGAAGAAAAGCAAGTAAGATTCCCTAAAACAATAACAGAAATGCATTGTAGGTACATTTCATTTCCGAATATATCCTAAAGTAATTCTATGCATTGACATTCTCCTATGACTCCATGGTCTTATACCGGTATAAATTCAATCCCCAATTTTCCATTGCCCCGGAACCAAAGTGAGGAACAGAAGCTGAGTCAATTTTGGAAAATTTATACGTTACATTGAAGTAGTCCTCTAGGAATTGCATATGCTTTGCTGCAACCTCTGCTCCATATACACCTCCACCTTTTTCAATGATATAATTCGGAGCGCATATCTGTAGTACATGCAAATAACACGTGAATATTATTTCCCAACATATCCCCAGTCCGCAGTAGTATAAAGATTATATATGTGACAAATATATAACTTATAACAATAGCAATTTAGATTACATTTTACCTGAACTGGTTTATTGTATAACGATGGGTCGGCGGCAGTGCAGTTATAATCATTCGCTACCAAAAGAGCTACAAGATAAGTCGACATTAGTGTGGTAGGAGCAAAGGTATCCACAACCCAACCTGCTAATCCACCAGGCCTGAACCATTCAATAGTACAATAAAATTTAATTTACGATTACCACATTCCATTGACAATGAATTTACAATAGTATAGGGCATATCTGCAAACAATCGCATATACAATATAAAAGTTGGATAGATTACATTGGAGCAGTTCTGAGGAGCTCCGTATTGGCCCACGCTGTGTAACCTTTGTCTTCTCTTCTTCCAATGCTGATTTCAAATATTGCTTTTAGGTCTGGTTCATCCATACAAGGAAACATTTGTCTCGCATGTACTGTTTCCATTTGGGTTGCTACCAAATATCTGCAAGTACAGATATAATAAATATATGTTTATATAAAACATCATTATTTATTACTTCACTCACAGAAATGCATTTCCCAGAATGAAACTTTCAGACAAAATGCTGCAGTTATGCATGAACAGTAATTATGAAGTTACTGTTCATTAATTACTTGTCCGTTGATTATGCTGGTTGAAATCATGATTAATTACATTACTAATTACATACCTAGTTGTATTGGTTGCAGGGTCTTCGTAGAAACTTCGGTACAGACCATCCATTGCATCGATATCAGCAATGGGCGCAATGTAACGGATAAATATTTCGTATTCCTTTCCACTCTGCAACTCCTCCGAAAAATGTATAGTGTAGAAGTGCCTTAAGGAGTTAGTTTGATGTAACAATATTGGAACGGTATCCCTTGTTTCCACATCCATGACCTTTTCACATCAAATAATCACATTAGAAAATCTTTGATAATATTTAGTATTTGGTATACATTATGAAATTTTATATTACATGCACTACCATAGAGGTTGCTGTGCCATGAACATATTTAATGCATATAAAAATACGATACAATTAATATTATACAATGTATATAATATTTAATTTCATTAAAGCGCTTACATAAACAAAGGGTCGATTAATGGTCAATCCATTAGCATGAAGGGTAAGAGCGTTCGTATTTTGTACGCATGTTGCAAAGATTTTCACATCTCCATGAACTGTCCATCGTTCAGCGAATGTCTCCTCTTCAATGACAGGAATCACATTTAGAACGTACCGAGATGGAATGACAGTTCTTGGAAGTCTGTAGAATATAGTTGACAGTACTTCGGGCGATTTCCTGATAGGATCTACTTTTCTAGATTCTTCACCTGCAGGGAATTTCTTTTCTATATCTATCTGCAAGGGGGATTGTGCAATAGCTGATGAAAGCAACAGAGATAGGAACCCCAAAGAAAATAGTTGAGTCCACATGATTGAAAGAAACAATTTTTGCTCGTGATACTCTGCACTTCAAATCGGGGAAATGAATGAAATGATTTACATGCTTATGTACCTACTATTAAATTTTTCCCATATAAAATATTTCCATTTATCAAACAATTGATAATCACCTGCTAATACTTTGTGTTGTAAATGATTAAGTTGTTAATCTAATGTGGCTATTTGTAAGAATCGGTATATTGTGTATGGATCGGAAGTAGCCTTGTATGTTTGAAGATATTTTAACCATAAAATTATTGGGATTTTATTTGTCTATCAGGTTGAATAAGCCTTTTGAGATTGTGAGGCTTTAATTCATCGTGTCGATGTCTATTATGACATGCCCTTCATTCATGATAATGATTAGGCAGTGTAAGGAGCTGTAATAATGATAAATACCATTTCATCTAATGTTTCCTTTGGATTCTTTCTATCGATAAGGTGCAATAAAGGACTTTTATCAACAATTAACAATTCGAACGTAAATATGCGTTAAATTAAGTTATCTAAATATGTAATACAGACATAAAAAATTTGTCTACCCTAACCTTGATTAATGGAATACCCAATTTGTGAATTTTGTCATAACAAATCCATGTATGTGTAAGTAGTTGTTCCTGTGCTAAGAATTATATTCAGGTAGCAGAAATACCCTTCTCTTACAATCAGTTATCTGAACATCAATAAAAAATTATGCTTCCTGAATTTCATATAATTGAAACGATTTTACATTCTTAGTGCCACATTTTATAGAAAGGTAGGTATGCATGTGTATAGTATTTCGTCATTTAGCAAGAAAGAATTAAGAAAACTATACACACAGAATATCCTGCAGCAAACAATTCACACCACTGCAAGAATATCGGGTATAATCTGGATGCATTTAGATAGACCCTACACTGTAAAATAAGATAAAATGTTGGAACGTGTGTACTAGTATTTTGTTTATATTCCTTTCGTGAATTTGTTTGTTTATGTAAATTGAAATCAATGAATAAACATAAAATTTAATTGTTTGATATTACCGTTGTATTTATCAATGACACATTATGATTGATGATATACATATGCCTATACCTATATGAATATTACTGAACTTGTGCAAAGTAAATAAATCTCAGGTTCCATCAGACACAAAAGCTATGTCCGTTTACCTCCATCATTCCATTTACATAATATGTGCATATAAACTCGCACTGATTCCATCGCTGTACAAATGTACCTTAACTTATTCGCACATTAAAACCATTTAACTCCATAATTAGTAAACAAAGATGCGATTTATATCACTTACTATGTTATCATATGTATATTGAGTACAAAATCACAAGTAAACACAATTAAGTTGTAATAAACACCGCAATATTGGTACTACAGTTAAAATTTATGACACTGTTAGTTGAAGCCTTCTTCGTGCTCTTTCGAAAATTGTTGCCGTTTATCATTCATACAGTCTTCGTCGTCTAAGGATTGTGTTTTCGTCTCGATGCTAGAGATGATTTGTGTCTCATTATTTTCATTTGTACTAGCTCGTTGTATTTGTGAAGATAAAGTCATTATAGTAGTAGCAGTGGCAGACTGAGCTTGTTCTGGGACAGAACTAGTATTAATGCATCCAGTTTTTGTAAAAGGATCACCATTTCGTTCATCTGTGGACGTAGCATTGGGACTACTTGCCTCATCCACCACAGTACTATTCGTATTCGGATCAGGAAGAGGAGGATGCGAGCGATTACACGAAGAATTGATTGAGACAGATGACCTAATGTCACCGTTGTACGAAGTTGTTCTTCCAAGTCTGTTGGCAGATTGGCAACTTATTGATCCGCCATGTGCAGGCTGAATGGGCACTATAGTGGCCGTGCGTCCATCACTGAAATAGACGTAAGGGTGAGGAGTGGACGAGCTGGGTGACTCAGCATACACAATTGTAGTCCCGATTTGGTTTTCCGCATATTCTGCATACAAAATGCCATCATGGTGAAAGTAGCTCGCATGCACACAGAACCAACAAATTGCATTACATCTACGAGTTCCGGTTTTACGACTGTAATATATGTCTTTGCCTTACAAGTACATTCATAAGGTGACAGTGTGGTATTATTAGAATGAGAACGAATAGAAAATTCAAAGTGGACCTCTACTATACGTATACTAACAATGCACTTCAATCATATTATAATCAGCAGCACCACCGAACCGAAAATGCCAAAACGCAAAGGAGCACACAATTTGTCTGAATATAAAACATTTCTATATTTACCTATGTGTCTTTCTATGGCTTTTCCAAATTCACAAGGACGATTCAAACGTGGCATTTAGACATATCTACTAATAAAATCGAAATTGCTTTTGACAAACCTTGAATATTAATCAGGTTTCCAAATCCTGGGTCATCCGTTGGACTCGGGGTTTTCCCCTGTGGTCGATCAACAAGTAGCTTACATTTCAAACAGCAAAGGATTATCTGCACAATTTCCAGAACTCAATTAATTATTTAGCCAAAGAATGCGAGATGTGTTTATCTTGCACTAAAAGTATGAATTGTGTTCTCTCATCTCATTAATTAATGACAATGCCTGCATAAATACCTTAGTTCTCTACCAAGAAAGGTATTCTCTCTTGTATGGCAAATAGTGATGTTTAGTTTAGGCTTACATTACTTTACAATACAAAGTATAAGTTGACTTACCGTCAGAACAAGTATCACACTGAGCACAAATGGGAAAAGCAAATAAACCAAATCAGAATTTCCCATTCAAATGAAATGAAAGTTGATGTAGTAGATTCGGAATGGTCCAGTGAATCTTCTCATTGAAAGTTGCCAACTTTATTGCCTTTTCAGTTATAATTTATCGGGTTGGTGTTCAGCTTGCTGGTCTGCATTCTGCATAAAGACTGACTGAGAGAGAAAGAGCTTCAGTAGTGAGAGAAACGCGAAAGTGCTACTACACACAGAGCTATACACGACTGTGAAGTTGAGATACTTGGATGTTCTAAAAGTCTCCCAAAGGGAAATGAAGTAGATTCATGCCGTGAATTCCACTCGGCAGTTGAAAAGCAGCAAGGAATGTACACAGACTGAATATCTTCTTATATATTGTAATATCTCTACAACAGAAGTTACAGTTGGACTAGTGCTAGCACAACCAGTAGAAAGTGTGACTACTTAAAGTGAAAGTAGCGTGGGATCCTATTATTTTTGTATTATAAAGTCTGTATCTCTCCACATACAGATTCCAAGCACTTTCCTCCCTAATGGTATAATATTATAACAGTTTCACCCGAGTTCAGTAGTCAGACTAGAGATTCCACAGATTTCAAATACTTAACCTAGAATGACTGCTAGTAAAAGTAACACAGTAATGCTATTACAACTTTACAACATAGAAATAACTTGTATCATATCTTTCTCTTTCCTATTGCTCCTATTTATTCCACGATGGTCTTTCCCTCACAGTACAGTAGTAGCAGGCTCTCCAAATTATACGTAATAGGCGGGCGGTAGTAGGTAGTAGGCAATTTGCTTGGTTTCCTCTCTTTCCGTCATCAGCTACAAGAATGTGAATGCCAAAAACCCGACTGGCCAAAATCTGAAGCATTTTATGTTGCATCGTGCACGTTTCGTGGTTTCCCTTGCGTTTGTTGAATTCCCACTTCCAGCCAAAGTAAGTTGTGCATATGACATAGACATACCTATATATACAGCCGTAGGTATACTATATGGACAGGGTAGGTTTTAGAGCGTGGAATATTCCACTTACAATTAGGCAGCACACTAAGCTAAGCTATACGCACCTATTTAACTTTATTACAAGGAAAATGATGAAATGCCTGTTGGTGTTATATACTTAGTACAAATTACGATTAGTGAGACAACAGTGCTGTGCTAGCACTTATACCTAAAAATATAAACTATAAGAGTCAAATAGTCAAAATACCATTTGAATTCTGCCAAAAGAGAAAGACAAGTCAGGTAGGTGCTCTACTACTACTACTGGCAATCACGCTCTTGCTGAAAAGGCTCTTGTATTCTATTTACCTTTTCAAATTCTACTTACAAGCTGAGAATAAGGCTGTAATGCACTTATACGATCTTAACAAATCCATGTGTAGGTTCTGCATCTTCCGATAGCATTGTACATGTATATTTTCTACATCTAGTTGTGTAGGCTTGTAGTATTGTGGAAAAGTGTTCGTAGACTTATGATGTACAAAAGTTAGAGAAATAAAATAGTTTGCCATTCTCTGTCCACATCCAGCTTTCTACAGAAAATAGAAGTGTATACTATAATACTATAGTATTGCTTGTATCATGTACTAAAAGACCGAATCGATAATACTAGTATAAATATATACAAACTAGTCGTCAGTAGTCACACTTTTAACCCTGCGCCTGGAAAGTGTATACATTTCCTTGTAGTTTATCGTTCTCACAAGCTTTCCCTAAGTTGAATTACCAGTACAGACCCAGCAGTTGTAGCTGTACTGTATGTAGCTTTAGACGGGAAAAGTATTCTATTACGTCTTTTTCTTTGATACGTGCTTTAAGCAAAAGCAAACAGAGATAA
The DNA here is from genome assembly GCA_019776165.1 of Pogonognathellus flavescens. NCBI lineage: Eukaryota > Metazoa > Arthropoda > Collembola > Entomobryomorpha > Tomoceridae > Pogonognathellus > Pogonognathellus flavescens. The sequence goes on from JABASD010000559.1 coordinate 53,486, forward strand.
TATAAATATATCCGTGCACACAGATGCTGCATCACATCACACACATTCCGACTTGAACGCTAACTAAACAAAAACGGGCAACACAAACACACAGAGACAGTAGCTACACGTAGAAAGAACGAAAGGAGAAAGCTAAGCCCATGTGTATTCGTACAAAAAAGGAAAGGCAGAATACTATAAGAGCTTTCTGGATCAAGTGGTTCTTCTAGTAGTAGTAGTAGAAATAGTATTTTCAGTTTGTACACAAGTTGCTTTTACCACCCAAAAAAACTGCCTCATCAAAGTTAATTCAGTACACAACCACCCGAAAGCCGCTGTAGCCGCCGTACTAATACAGAATACTACAGTAGAGTTGCCTAATACAGTCGTGGTTTGTTCGGCCACACATTTATGCTAAGTTTTATGTGCTCATTCAAATTTGTAATGTGCAATTAGAATTCTACCGAAGTACACATTTAAGGTAATAGAAAGGAGATGAGAGACACACACAAGATGCTCCTGTGCTTATTAAGTATTGTTTGTTATTTGTATTTGTAGTAGCTCTTCATATTTTAGTATTTTGTTTACACTTGACTGTGTATTTAGTAGCTTGAGTGTGCTCTGTGTAGTTATATGGGACTTTTTCTTTCTTTTTATGGAAGTTTCTCTTGTAGTACTTGGATTTCCCTTTGTTTATTAAGAATGTGCATGTAAGCATGTAATACAATGTCTTTGATGTAAGTAAACAAGCGTACTGAGATAAGCATAGAAAAGCCAACTCGACATTTCACTTTAGTTTCGTCATCTTCCTTTTATGCTACACTTCTCTTTGTCCCTGCGGCTGTTTGGTTGAGGAAGTATTCAAAGGAAACCTCAACTCGTACTGGACGAATAAACAAAGGCAATCCGTCCGGAACGATATAATAATACATACTTATGTTATATAAAATAAAAAGGTATTATATAATTGTATATGATAAAAAATAATGATACTCACAAAAAGCCAAAATTACATATACAAACCATCACGACATCTTCATCTAACTTGCTCTTAAACTTTCATTCTGTCAGTGTATTTGGTTATATATAAAATAAAAATAATATTATATATAATGTGTCTATTTACGTATAATATCAGCTTAGTGAAGTGAGTCTCAGTCTGTAGAGAAAAAGTGAAAAATTGCAGTGATGAAAATGGTAGGAGTAATAGTAGTATACTAGTAACCATCCTAAGTGAGTTTTATGAACGTATTATGTGGTTGCTCTTGTTTTTTAAGGGAACTTTAATATACAATTATAGTTTGCACTGCGTACAAAAGACGGAGATCAAGCTTAAATTCTAAACACAGGATACAGTAGACTGGAAATAAAAGAACCTGTAGACACCAGCAGAATGAAAATTGTATGAGACACAGGGTATGGTTCTGAGCACTTTATCCAAGAATTTGGCTTAAGATATCAAACGGATGGAATTAGTTTCTAGACAGATAACATGCAGAGTATAAGACGTTCATTCTTCTGCAGATTCTGATGGTAACAATGCAGTGCATATAGTCTACCCCTCTCACTCTCCAACTCTCTTACCAAAAGAATGAGCTTATATAGGATTTAATGTTTTTATTCCAAACAAAGATCAGTTTTGCTGCATTTATATGCTGAGACTGGCTAAAAGTAGCTCAAGACAGCAGTTTATTATTACTTATTATTATACATGATTTTTGCAAGCGTTTACCTTTTATTATACCTATTTTTTGTATGAAGACCTGTCATCTTGTCGTTGTGCTGTTGTAACTGTAAAACAGCTACTCTATGGAGTCTAGTATTGCCTTCATGGTGAATTCATATATTGTCACATCATTTAACTTTAACCCTTCTTACTCCTGTAATAATACTGCATGGAAAATGTGAGTTATGGTGACTAAGAAAAGTACCTGACGACTGTGAGTAGGTAGTCACAGTTATTCATTTCAATATTTCAGTAGGTTAGATCAGAAGCAGCATCCATGCACATTTTGTTTATCGCAGAAATAGTTTCAAGGACATAGTGTAATAAATACCCTTATATGTAACAGAAACAATAGCGGAAGTCATTTTGTGTTGCACATTCTTATTGTTTACGACTTCATTTCGCTGTTCCATACGAACTAACCGAATTGTGCAGCAGTATGGCGAAAGTATAGGAAAATATGTAAATACTATGACAGGAACAATCTTCGTAGTATAAAGTATAAAATATATAAATTGACGACCTTGTTTTTACAAGCGACATAAATTGAACATAACACTTATGCTTCCCATAATATTATGAGTTCCCGTGCATGCAGTTTGCTACAGACATACCTGAAACGATGTACAGAAGTGGTAGGTAGGACTTGCCTGATGTCTAGATGTCTAAGAAAAGAAAATTGTCTCTATACTTATACTTACATGCATGTTATAACCAATTCAAAATGAAATTACACATTTGATTTATAGCCTGGTGAATAAGACTATCTACTTGTTCGTACATTATTATGTGTGACGGAGTAAGACAAAGTAATAAAACAACTAAGAACGTAATAGAAACTGCCACGTTGAAGCAGACTTATTATTTTACACAAGGTCCTGATAAAATATCTTGACAAATTTCGCCATTATTCTGCTTCGTGGATCATTACGGTTCGCATTTCGCTCAATACCTACTTCGTACACTTACTGTATTTCAAGATGCTCAGATTTAGACCTAACAATAAGAAGAAACAGAAAAAAGGATTGCACATATTATTTGCAACGTCTCATTTGGTAATTGAAAATACTCTCGTTCCTTAATAAATAATCTTATACTTATAGACACATATACATTTGCAGGATTACTGATTGTTAAAATTATTTGCTAGAGCAAACATTACTTGAAGAGAGTAAAAGGTCCGTTGGATGAGCATCCGTTGTTAAACGATAACGTGAGAAATGTTTTGCATTCATTAATTCTTACACACTATCATGAATATAGTGCAGGTTTTACTTGGTACTGTACATAAGTGTAAAGGCATTATAGTGGTAAAAATATGAATTTACAAGATGAAAGCAGATCTTATATTTTATTATGTATTAGGTTTTGAAGAGGATATGCAAATACCTGAAATTAAAGGATCTTTTGAACTGTCGAAAAGTATGCAAGACATGGAATAGAATTGCTGTCTCTTTTGTAAAAGAAATTTCCATCGTGCGATTTGTATGTAGTGATCACGACCAAATTGCGTCTCAAGAGCGAATCAGGAAATTTCTGTCAGTACTGAAGCATACTAAAAGGGATGCAATTCCCTGCAATTTCTCCTTTTCGGATGTGAACATGAATAACCAGGATATAGACAAAATATTAGCAATATGCGGTCCTTTCATAAAATACGTGCATCTTAACCTGGATTCGTTTCATATAAATGTTGATATATTCCAAGATATGATACTGAACAAAATCCCAATCTTGGAGATATTGGAAATCGATCAACTTCCAGATGGTGTCATAAAAAATGTAGAATTGCGGAGTATGACTCCCATATGTTTATCCAATTTGATTATAAATGACCCTAAATTGTATGGATACCAATTTTTCTTTGAAATATTTCAAATATCCCCTTGTCTTGAGCAAGTCAAAGTTCCACAACATGACTCCACCGCTGTATTACTTGCTCTTAAGCAAAGTGGCTTACTTTCTTTCATGAAAAATATCAAATACCAAAAACCTTCTGATGGGGATTTAGACACGCTCATTAAGCTCAGCTTGGCTGGATTTCAATTCACAGCCGTCAATTTTTCTATGCTATCCGATTATTTTTCAGCAAGGACTTTGGAATCTTTTCTAGCTGTACAGAAAGACTTCATAGAGTATTTGTCTATCGGTGGGGCAAATTATCATTTGAGAATTCTTTGTCCAGAGCTTAAAAATATTCACACCATGAAATTAACTTCACACAACCGGGTTTTGTCTCCAATGTCAGTTCACACTCACTTCCCGAATCTAAAGCAGTTAGAGCTTTGCTGCACTGCTATAGAATCCAACTGGGAGAGTTTCTATCCAAAGATGGAAAATAAAGGAGCTTTTCATGGATTAAAATCACTCGCTCTGTATGGAGCAGTAAATAATGCCGTTTCCATTAAAACCCTTGGGAAAATGTTCCCGGCAATTAAAGAGCTTCATATGAGAATCTTCAAACCTTCCAATGAAGTTGTCATGTACATTTGGAAATACTGGACGTCCTTAGAGCAGATGAGTTTATATTTACACGGCTCTAACCCGAATATCGATTCCTTATTCACTGGCATTCCCATTACAGATTGTAACAATATATTCACACCGAATAGCACGTACTGTGGCATTAGTTCAATTATATCAGCCATGCGAAAAAAACCGTCAATCTGCAATCTGAAAAGTACAAAACAATACAAACATATTTTTATTACGCATACTATTCACTTGTCTACTATAGGAATAAACAACTTATCGCATTTTCCCCACCTCAAATGTATTTATGGTTGATACAGAAATGAAGAAACTCTACCTGTACATAATGAAGGCAGAAGAACCGTCTGGTCTCATTACAGACATTTCTGGATACTATGCTTTTGGCATGATGCCACAACTTCGTGAGCTCACAATAACCTGGAGTTTCGTAAGTTTTTTCGTTGCATGATTGTGTTGTTGCATACATTCATAGATTCACACTGACACATGTATTGTGTAGATTCAACGGAGGTAATGAGAACACACTTACTTACATTTTTCTTTATTCTTAGTTCAGTGAACAGTGTTCGAGATATCTTGCAGAAAAAGTGGCACAGTGCAAAATACGTAACGACAGACTGCGTCATTATCGATTCGCAGAGGATTTAGGAAAACCATTCTTTGAAATTACCAAGTACCTTTAAGGTAACTTGGTCAAAGCCCTCACTTCACTTACTTTTCTACATATATGATTATTTACGACCATGTTAAATGTTTATTAACTGAAAGATGTACATGTATTCAGATTGTGGATAAGTATTTCCTAGGTATAGGTACTTTCCGTTACTTTCATGCTTTCATCAATTGTCAATTATGTCAATTAATATGTTATTACAATACTACAATTAAGTCTTAAGGGATAAGTTCGGTTAATTATAATATATTACGTAATGTAATTATAAAAGAATACTGAAAATGTTATTATACAGAAAACAGAACAGTACAACAAGTCTTATCGCTAGCACAGTTTTTTATCCCAGCAGCATTCAGCGAGACAGATTCAAAAGTTTAAGTAACAGATATAGACAATACAGCTTGTTCTTGAATGCTTTTGCACGAAAACTACACATTCCCTACATACCTAAGCAATTCTTTATCTCTCACACAGGCATTTTCTATGTAGTACAACTTACACAAATTAAGAAATTCAACGTAAAGTAGTTTCAGTGGGAATGGCATAAAAATAAATTATAGCTTAAAAGAAAGTTTTTTTGTTACAAAAGAAATTCGTTCATGTTTAAAACATTCGGTACTTAAAAAACAGCTTTGCACATACAGATAGGTTTAAAATAAGCGTTTCATTTATGTAAATATCTAGGTAATTTTAAGATTATTATTCTTTGATGTGTTTTCTTAATTATTCAATAAATAATAATCACGTTTTAAAGCAAAGCTCTTTTTTTTATAAAAGAAAACTGTTTTTTATACAGGCTAATTGGAATATAAGGTGCATACCTAATTACTAGGCACAAAGGTGCCGACTTAATAATATTATTTTATTCGACACTGCATGTGTGAAATCACTTAGGTTAGGTCCTGTATATTGTAATCATTAAGTATTAAGTATGTATTATCGAGGCATGTAAAGCACACTTAAAGCAATAAAGTAATAAATGATGAAAAAATTATTTCGTACAGCAGCAGAAAACGAATACTTTCTACGAAGCTTTGTACTGTGATTTAATACAGAAAATAATTTCCTCATTACAGGGGATTCAACCGGATGAAGTACAATATATTTTTTAATTTTTAGTGGCTTTCGTATAATTGATCTCACATAAGATTTATCTTCAGCTACGTTTTTGACATCAGACATAGTTAAGTTAAGCTCTCTAGTAGCTACTAGTCCCGTTAAATAAACATCCTCAAGATGTATCAATGGCACTTTGAAACTTGCGTTGAACAATAGTTCCACTAAAGAACCAGTCATGAAATAGCACGGTCCGGCTACATAAACTGGAAAAATTTCTTCTGCATAGACACTTTTCGGAACATACCATTTGGATTGTGAATTTCGATGCGGCCTGCCATCCTTATATCTCATACCTCCAATGTAGTCGGGTTGCTTTATTTTCTTAAGGTGGGTCATCAAACCAGGCAGGTTGATAAACACATCATGATCTGTTTTTATGTAGTAGCTCGGTGGATCGTCTTTATACCGAGAAAGATACCATTTCAGCATCCTCAAAACTTTTATCGTCAATTTGTAATACGATTCTGAGAAATCGTCGACGATAATGTCACCATGTAAATTTGCTTCTGCAGCTATAGCCTGCAACAAAGAAGGGCGAAGAATGTATTATGTATTTTATGAGTTTTCTTCGTACTCAACTTGACTATACTGTAGATATACATCTTTTATCAATGAAGAATAAAGTAGATACTTCTTTATAAACGTAAGTACATAACTACCTCTTACGTAAAAAGGAATCTTGAAAATGTGAAGATATTCTCTTACCTCCAAGTTCTCATCATGTCTTGTCAGCCCAATAAAGAAATATATGAGGCAATCATACTGCTCTCCCCATGAATACCAAGTTTCTCTAATTGAATCTCTTCTCACAATATCTTCTGCAACACTCGTTACTAAAATTACGGCGAAGGGCTTCCGATCATTCTACAATAATTCAAAGAAGCTACGCAATTACAAAAAGTACTTACTTTATCTCTGCAGCCTACACGATTCGGCTACACAATGGCATTACGAAAGCCTTGCAACTTCTGGAATTACTTGGATGAACGAATTTATACAATATAATATATTGTGAGTGTGTATGACATACGAACTTACCGAGAGTTTTTTGGACGGTTGAATAATCACAGTATTTTCATATGGTTTGACTAGTTCACTCATATTTCGAGATCCTAAAGCATTTAGTATCAGTTCTGTTCGAAAGACACGTAATCTCTCGTTCTCCAAAGTTTGATTTGCATTGGGCTTTATAATTCAGAAATAACAAACAAATTAAATTAATTAAAATGTATTCATAATAATTTTTTACACAAAAACATTTCTTACAAGAACACATACAGGTATTACTATACCTGTATGAAAAATCAAAGTTCACTTTTAACAAAATTCTGTAGCCTTCGTATAGTTAGATTGACTTATTAATATTAATTACTGAACGTTACCTTTTTTGTAAACGATTTGATTCTTCTGGCACCTAATTTGTATCTTGCTTGAGACTGAGAACGGTGGAACTCCTGGTTTATTCCTTTAATGACAATACTGGCAATAACGATGCCCACAACGCACATAATAAGAACAAAGCAGAAGCTTTCTTGTGCTCTCATTTTGGGTATCAATGCATATAGAACCGCAGAATAATCTAGTGTGTTCGACTGACTAGAATGATGATATGAGTTTCTGTTCATAATAATATATTCGTAAATATTATTGATGCTAAAGAGATTACCTATATTAAGTATTAACGTGCTAACAGAAGTAAGTAATATTTTACGATAACTTTTATAAAAAAAGATGTACCTATATACACATAAAAATATCACCTGCGTAATAATTTTTACAAGTACAAGGGAATTGATTTTTGTAGCACTTTCACTTCATTTTTATGTCCTATAAATCTTCTCGTCCATAAAATATCTGTGGAAGCTGCTACTTGTATACTGTACACCATGATAAAGATATTGATAATGATGGCAGATGTGAAATTAAGTCTGTGTTGAATCTACTTGTATCTGTAGTAGTAGGTGGAAGTGTTTGTAAACAACATTACGTGCAATAATAATAATAATGCGGTAATGCAAATAAATACATGTAAGTACATGCTCCACTGGTATTATTGCATAACTGCACTACTTTACTCGGTACTTGGTATTCAGCAATGCAACGGAATAATAAGTAATTCTTTGCGATGGGAATATATTCCTAAAGTGTAATGATTTCAGGATTGTGCTTCTACTTCTAAGAGTTGTCTTGACTCGAGTTTGTGTGACTGTGAAAGGTCAATCTTTATTTAGTATTCAGCACAGTCACTATCGCATATGAATCAATTCTGAGTGTTTTTTGACTCATTGGGATTTAATGGCTTATTTATTCGTATTCTATATCTCACATAATACTCACATACATATGTAACCAGTAGATATTCTTTTATCTTTACATGGAAGTCAGGAGAACACAAAAAACTGTTATATTATTCAATTCAATCAGATTTATATGTCCTCATATCGTTGAACTGTCGTACAGAGAGCCCACCATGCGAGATAAGATAGAATACACACACCGAGAGAGGTTTTACTACTTGTTACTCGTCCGTATGGACTAAAGAGTGCTATGTACGTGCTTGCGGTAGACATGCATTATAACGACTGTTGTGGCATATGTGAACAATTACATAATTGTCTAGTAGTCAATTTACAGGGAAGTTGGCTTGATGGAAGAGAAAGATACAAAAAACTCTGTTGACTGTAAGTCTCACATTTTGGAGGTAGTAGAAGTACATATAGTAGTGTAATATTACACTTAATTTCAAATAACAGTTCCAGTTTTTGCATTCATTGCATACAGTGTACATATTACATAATCGCACTCTGTGGGTTGACATTGGCTTTGGCAGGGAACCAAAACTATTTATTATTGCAATTGGGGCAACGCGACTAACCAAAGTTGAAGATGTATTAATATTATAATCTCTAGTATTACAGTAGTGGAGTATAGAGCAGGAAGTCTTCTTCTCGTGTTATTAATGTTAGTTAGATTAGTACGTATTAGTAGTAGTGCAAGGGATTGTTGGCAAACTACAATAATAATTTGTAACAATAAATATAAACATACATAATTGAAATATATAATATTATCGTTCGAAAGCGTAAATATAGATACAGTAAAAACAATGTTAGGTACACATATATTTCATTAAAATATCAACTGTTTGCGTTACGTAACAATATTCGTTTGTTTACGGATGAGCAGGTATTTCCTAAGGTTACTTTATGTTTGGCAAAGAAGGATGGTATCCGGAATCATGTGGGAAGAAACAGCTGGGTATCGTATTCTTTGTAGAGTTGTTTATGGATTGATTGAGTTGTCTTTATTCACATTTTGTACCTTCATTACTACTTACTTCTTACTTGGCGTTTCATGCTTGGATAATGTTGAGTATACAGTGTACAGTACAGATAAAGACTATTCGAATGATTGGTAATAATAAGTACGATAGGCCGAACTGTGTATATGTAACTATGATTGTATTATAAACTTACAGTTGCTTACTACTGCATTGGAACTAGAATTTTGTTACGATTAACCTCGATGCACATTTGTATAATGTTATTCCCCAAATAAAAATCAGTGGCCACGATCATGGACTTCGAATACCAATGATGTCTATGGAACCAATACGTTAAGGGAAGGTTAACTGATTGCGCGAATCCTCGAAGCCCGAATCTTGGTTTTGAAATGTAATCTATCGGTTTCGGGGTAATTTCTGCCATAGCAGACCAAAAATGCCCTTGGCTGCCATGCTTCACCATAGCGGATTCCAAGTATCTTTCCAAATCACTGACCTTTCGTTTATCTCCCCATGCCTGCAACAAAATCCAAAGATAATTAATATTCACAATCACATTATTGTTTACTACAATGTGATAAAATGTGTCACAGACAGACGTTACAACTTACATGAGTTAAATACGGCCAAAGATAGTCATGAGATTGTGACATTGTTTTATTTGCATAAGTGAGTATTACAGTTCGATTGGTTCTCCATAGAACATTTGGCGTTGGTGTTATGTTGCTGACTATACTTTTTGGGACTAGAAGATCACCAATTTCGTTCAGGACAAAACGATAAAGATCTTGATGAGCAGTTTGTGACGAGAATCCTATGGGAAATCCATGAAAATCCAGAAACACAATTTCCTTCGTCTCCGTAACAAATCTTCGAACATCTGATATGAGTGTTATCAATGGTGTCACTTTGTATTTGTCATGATTGACCCAAAATTTGTCATCTAAATCAGGATAATACGCAACTCGCACATCAAGGTATCGAATCCCATGCATTAGTTGTTCATATATTGAGTCTTCTTGGCTGTAAAGAAATAGTGACATCAATTTCATTAAGAAATCATTAAGACTACATCAATAATATAGTTCTTTGAATGGTAAGGTCAAAAGTCAAAAAAAGAGAATGATTGGAATGATTAAGAAGTATTACCAAATGTAATATCGAACATAGATATTTTCACAGCGTGATGAATCATACTCCATCCATGCCCCACCATCATGTGTCCCTGGAATCATTAATGAATGCAATGGAATATCTCCAATAATCTCCTTTAATTCGTTCATCCAAAAAGGATAAATTCGTAATGAATTGGTCTTGAGCACAGTCCACGAAATTCCATTTTCATTACGAAGATAAGCGATCCAAAATCCCATTTCCTTAGTTCCTTTTACCGATAATGCTCGTTTCTCGTAGCGAACAGAAGACCGATAATAACCTTGATGTCCAGAAGAGACTTCAACCAATTCACGGGCTAAATCTGGAAGATTGCTGGATCTATTTTGCGATGAATATTGTTCGATGTCAAAATCAAATAAGCAAACGAAATCTCCAGGTTTATATTCAAAATTATTCCAATTGAGCTCGAGTCTTCTATCTATATTTTTGGCATGTTTTCCGAATTTGGCAGTGCCTGCCACAGACGATACTGTCAGGAACACTTCAGGATCTTTGAATAATACTGAAAATAATTAAAGAATCATTTTAAGTCATTACTATTACTATACGAAATCCATCTATTCACACGATCTCAAGAAGCAAAATAGAACAAATAAGCAATAAAAATGAAACATAAACAAATACACAATACAATAACACACTTTCACTCAACTGACTCAACTCTACACGAATTCTCATGTGTGTATTTTTGTTTTCATCAAACATCTGTTTACATTACAATATTTACAACTACAAAAAACCGTAAAAAATTACCTGTGTTAATCATAGCCATTGTACTACCACCGTTAATTGTACTGCTGCCGTGCCACATTCCAGGTACTGATAAATGATAAAAGAGTCGTTTTTACAAAACCACCATTGTCAAAATTGTGAAATAGCTAATCTCTACTATTTCTAAAAAATCTAAAAAAGCAGTCTTCACTTGCGGGGGGGTACTACTGACTAACAACTAATTATTCGCACCTACCATTCGAAAAAATCCTTATAATTTTGTAATATTCTTCTTTAATACTGTGTAATTTGGAATTTACTTTCTTATGTACTTTAAAATTTACCACAGATAATTTTGTTACAATTTTGAATCGCGTTACGAATACATGGTTGTGTTTTGTTGTTTATTTTCTACTTTTGAATTTTGTCAGTTTTGCTCTTGATTGCGATGATGGACGTTGATAAAAAACGGAAATAATTGCACTGAAAATTTAGAAAAGAGAAACCGAAGTGAAAAGAGAAAGAATAAGAAACGGTGTCAGTCAAGTCAAGTCTCAAATTGATTTAAGTTTTTGACTTGACACAAGACTGACACACAACTGTGCAGATGGAGAGAGAGAGAAAGTGGAGCTCGGTCAAAAACTACCGCACAATGATTTTCGTTGCTTTCGCTCGGCTCTACATTTTCATTGGCATTTGCCATATGAATGAAATGAAATGAACCCATTCAGCAGGTTTCTGCAGCTTAGCTCTGCTCTTTGCCAATTCTCGCAAAAACTATACCACACACATCCTTAACCCTTTCAAACACTCTTTCTTATTCTTAACAGACTCTTCGTTTACGTTTACGTCTTCTATAACCAAAATATTATATCTTTCTTGCTATATAAACGTCTCTAGTCTCTACGTCAATGTCTTAAGATTGTCTGTACGTTTACATACACATGAAGATATATCCGTGGACCGTACCTACTTGGAATATTTATTTATGTTTAATATGCGAATTTTCTATATAGCAGTTCATTTACAGTACACGGTAAGTATATAGGAAGTAGCAGTAACAGTTTGTTTAGATATATTATGTGTATAGTAAATGTAAATGTAAATGGAAACTCTCGAACTGGTAGTATCTGTATCTGTATGTGTTATTGTTGTGTTTAGGTTCTTTTAGGTTTTATCTTTTATAAGTAGTATGTAGGTATAAGGCAAAAATTATTTTACGTGTGTAAAAGGAAGTAAATTGTCAAGTAGATTGCTATTGCTCTTGATAGTGCAGTGGTGGTGGTGTGTGTCTTCTTAAAGGTACTTCTGGACAGAAGTATGTGTGAAAGTCTGTGTGGAACGACAAATAAATGTGTAGCACATTGCAGAAGGTTGCAAAATGTATTAAATGCACACAACTACTGCTATATCGTAAAGAAGACATATATATACATTTATATATGGTTGTACATGTTATATTACTACTGGGATACTGATAGTGGTATATGGTAAATGGTAAATAAGCAGTACTACTAGAGTAGAGACATTTGCGTCACTTTATAAGAGATCTCTTCTGGTGGAATAAAAGCTACAGAGTAGGCACTTTGTTGTTCTGTTCAACTGTTGCTGCTCTTTGTATTATAAAGTAGACAGCTAGTACTTCCATTATAATTTAATGCTAGTCAACGGGTCACATCCTTATACTACTGTTAGTTTGAACAGCGAGAATATTTCACATGCACTTTATTTCACAGCACCATGCCGCCTCAATACTGCATTACTTCCAAAGACCTCAAATTGTTTTCCATAACATGTCAACTCAGATTCTTGCAATGTAAGGTATGTTAAGTAGAAAATATTGATTCTTACAGCTTCATTCTTAAGTGCTTGGAAAAGTGAACCATTTCCTTCCGTTTATTTGCACTCAGGATGCATGAGACTAAATATAGTTGTACTAGCTTTCAGGGATGTATGTAAAATACGCTGTGAGACCAGAGGAATATAATATGCAAATGTAAATACCGAAAGTCTTGCTAGTTAAAGTTCAACGCGTGCCTGAACATAAACAAAAATATATCTTCGCATTATTACCAGTCTTTAATATCTGTATACTGCTTTACTGCTGCTGTATGGAGGACCTACGTGGTTTAATTCATGTGAGTGTGCAATATTAAATTTATTATCAGAATATTACTATAGACTATTGTTTGATATTACAAGAAGTACATCGAACTTGTCGAAGGTACAGAAAATGATATTTGTATATGAATTGACAGGCATGCTGGGTTGTATTATACATATGAAGTAGTCGTGTGTAAGTTATGAAGGTATTAATAATGATAAAATGGTTGCGGTATATATCTTCGTATTATAAGTAGTGTATTTTGTATCGGATCGGATTATTGATTGGTGTGGTAATACCTACACTTAGTACACTTAAGAGAATACATTGTTTTTGACATGGTTTTATGCAGAGTGTGTGTATTCTTCATGTACACAAAGATATGCTTATTTATATAGTCCTAGTAGTATGTGATGCTATTTCCAAGATTTATGGGATAAAATAAGATTCATCTACTACACTCGAGAGAATTAGCTCGCATCCAGCACCGACAACCAATGATAGAGTAGCGTGTAAGTACATTCTACATCTAAAGCAACTCATGTCCAGGGGTGCATGTGCAAAGTCTGTTTTACATAAGCCTGAAGCTCTGCTCTGGTATGCTGGTGAAGTCGGTTTGTGTGTTAAATACAGTCGAGGGATACCACGAGCCACGAGTGAAAAATACGTGATTTTGAATGCAATGCAAGCAATATGTATGGAACTATTCTATTCTTTAATAGTTATTCTATGCAGAACATGCAATCATTTTCATTCAATTCGTTAAACTAGCCTCTCCTGAGCAATATATATATCCATACATACCAAGTAAATAATACGCGTACTTTGTGCTTGTTTAATATATAGAATTTCCTCGTAAATGCTATCATGAGACTATTATTTAAGCATGGGGATCCTAATTCTAATAACTACTCATGGGCAAGAGAGTAGAAGATTGGCACTGGGAATCAGTACTTACTGCTAGCTTATGTAAAACCACGGAGTAAATCTCATCAGTACTACTAGAGGAACTCAGTTTTACGTCCAATTTCTGTGGATACGTAAACACCTCTACGTAATCATTATACTGTGCTCTGTAGCTGAATGAAAGGATAATACATTTATGAAGTCAAGCTTTCGTGTTGAAAGTAGATATGAAGGTTTTGGCACAGGATTTCAACTGGAAAACAATTTATTTAGGTGACTTCCTTTAAACATTAAATAGGTACAATTGTCAATAACAATGACGCACAGGTAACGAGGACGCTGAATTGATGTAATGAATGAAAGTTTCATGCGAACTACACAAATGATTTTTCCCATGCAGTAAATTAAATATGTAGAATAAGTGGAAATGAAAATGACAAACAATATTGACCTTCGTAAACATTAGTTTGGTTAATATTTAGTTAGTTTTGGTTAGCATCTCATCTGGATAGCCAGTGAATGCACGAGTATAATTTATCGTAGTACAGTCAATAACTAAGTAGGTAGGTCAGT
>JABASD010000560.1:0-68115 GCA_019776165.1 Pogonognathellus flavescens
AAGTGGGGTATCTTCAGTTTCTTCACAGGTATGATTTGATAGGTGTTACAATAAATAAAATATTGATATTTGTCAATGTTGATAGAAAGACTTAACTGGAGGCCCGCCTTATGCAAGGCAAACAAAGTGAAACAGACTTTCTACGAAACAGACTTCACATAATATGTGTAATAAATTTGCTACCAATTTCCAACTCAGACATTCGCCTGAAATATAAGTAACTGTTCAAAAAACATAAATATAATAATAATGTTCTTCAACGTATAACGACATCAGTTTGAGTGATTACTGCATTGACGAATTATTAGGTACATTTCAAAGGAATTTCTAGGTTTTCTTTACTGCTTCGCAATAAGTGTTAATTTTTTTCAACAAATGCATTAGCAAAGCGAATTCGGATGAAAATGCAGTTATGGCGATAAAATGTGAAAGTGAGTATAAAAGGGAAGTGAAAAGAAAGACATTCTTCTGGTCACAAAGCTATAAAGCTTAAAGAGGGATTAAAAGTTAAGACGAAAAGAATGGATTGAGTGAAAGGGTCAGAAAGCTGGTATTATATGGGTTAATTGAAGTTGCATTTGAAGAGAACTGGCAATGAAGCAAAGATGAAATCACTTTGAGTAGTTGGAACTGGTCATAAACTGAAAACATATAAAAGGGATATCTCAGACGAAATGAAGTGAAAAGAAAGAAAATGATTTGAAACGGAGACGACGGCCAAGGTGGAAACGTAAAGCCGGAGAGGATATTCTTAGTTTTTCTTTCCCGGGAGGTAATACAATATTACAGTAAAAGTAAGTAATGTTATAACGGCTGTGCGAGAGCTTAGTATTTACAAGGTTGTGTGAGAAATATAAAGTACATGGACAATTCTGTTGGCGAATGCGAAATCCGTCGAAGCGTGTGGCAGTCGTCGCTTCAAAGCATTCTCTCACGCACACCTTCAACTTGACCAACAGCCTAAATTTATCGGAAAATCAAAGAAAATCAGCAGAGAGTCCAAGTGGTGTGAGAGAAAGCTCATTTCGTCGCTCAGTTCACATGACTTGACTTACACTGCTCCAGGTCTTACATTGAATCCTCCGTTCGAATGTGTACGTGGCCTGTTCAATCTTCAGTCTTGCTTCACTTCAATTCAACGACGCGATTAGTTTCACAGTTCGAATCGACTCGTCCACTCTCCTGCACTTTCCGTGGCTCAAGGTGCTAAAGCGTCAGCAAAACCCTTTTTCCCTTCCTTGCAATTCCAAACGTCAGAATCGTCGACGACGCTTTTCTCCAACAAGCCTTTCTTCCACTTCTCTTACCATTAAACTACTGCTACACCAAATCCTGCTTAAATGTAAGTAGACCAACTCCTTACCAATTTAGTCTACACTCCATACACCTCCTCTCGCTTATCCTTCAAGGCGATACACATTTCTTCCACTAACATAATTCCATTACATTCAGTAGATGTACCAGTGCTACTAATAGATTATACTGCCAATGTTAATATATATTCAAGCACTTTCACACTATGTCACTATCATTTACTAATACGAAAGTGTGTCTTGCCCTTATAATGTCACATGGTCAATTCCTCGGCTAGTCTTCTCTACGAGCAATCAACTACTATAGTACACATCCGCAAGAGAGCCCTTTCGAACATTTAATGAGCTACGATTTGTTCGTAGAAGATACTATGTACGCTCAAAGCGCCTTCGCAGAAAACAGTTGTGAAACCCTGTAAGTTTACAGGACAGTTTCACTAAAAGAAAAAAAATTCCTGTATAGACGACAAAATAATTTTTTAGGTAAAACGCATCTCGCGTTCGTATTTAGCAATGTTTCCTCTACATCACCTTGAAAGTTTCGTAAGAATCAGTGGAAGTTGATTTTCCAACTTTGTAGTTTACATTCTTAAGTGCAACAATTTTTACACGTGAACTTTCTGTTGGCTTCCCTTAGTTATAATGACATACTTATTACTATGTAGCAATTGCAAATTTATAAAAAAATGCTTAATTGCCAATGAAATGAAATAAAATACACTGTACATCACCTTGTTATCAAACCAAGCAAGAATTGCAATTATTAAGACAATTATCCAGTTATTAACAATAATGCACCAAAAGGTTCAAACATGAATTAAGGCAACTGAAAGGTTTAATGATAAATCTTGCTGTAAAAAATAAATGTAATCTTAAATACTGAGAATAGTGATTAAGTTTAAATAGACTGTATTATTTCTCAAAGGATGGTTTATCCTTGATGATGCAAATTATTACAATAATGATGAAGAGAGTGACGAAATTAGTTTCAAACGAAGGAGAATCAATTCAATATCAAAATCTCAAACCCTTATACTACGTTGCAAAAGTGTTTCCAGTCTTTTGTACGGATTGACTGAGTTGGAAGGTGAATGAGTAAACTGAATGGGCAAGATAAACAAAACCCAAGAAACTCTGTTCACAATAAAATTCACAACTTCATTAACTATTTAACTTTCTTTTACTACTTTGCCATTTTCATATCGCCGTGAATCAAGGTCAGCTTCAACACGGAATCACTAAGGATGGAGATGTTATGCTCTACCTTTTCTTACAACACGTGAAGATACTAATGCTGTATTACAAACAGTACCAACAACGTTGTTGTTCATTAAACAGTATACCTACATGTGCATATCATTATTACATTATTATAAGGTTTTATGCATAACGTACTAGTAATGCAAAATGTATTCATAAAACGTACGTAAAAGAATTTGTATATAATGACTAATTCGCTTTCATTTTCTCAATTCTTCATTAAAGTCACGGATTGTTGAGTTTCGACACTAATGAAGTCGTTAATGCTAGTTAGACTAATTATAACGATGTATGAAGTGTATTGCTGTTTGCTTTTAGCTTTATCTTGACATGACGTCCTGGTACTGACAATGAGTAAATAGTCCTAAGCATTTCACAACATTTTACTAAAGCAATCAAAGACCTGTATACTGTACCTAGTACCTACCAGTATCTGTATATTTGTAGTTTTTGTATATAATTTGCTGTATATTAGTAATATTAAAGCAGAAGGTTGTCATGTACTCGCATCGTGTATACCAAACGAAGGTAATTAGTAAAATGTAAAGGAGCATTAGTGAGAGACCCACGTTTTTCTGAGTCTCTACGCCTTTAGAAAAAAGTATGAAAACAAAGAAAAATAAGGACTGGTGAATAATGAATTCCAAGTATTATTGACTTGCACGAGAAAAAGTTTTTTGCTTGTATTTGTATGTTTGCTTGTAATTATCCATGCTATTCAAAAAACTTATTAATTGTCAACACCTTTGCGTATTTACATACGGGGCAGAACGGCACGTTTTTACAAATTCGATTTGCAGATGGGGGAAAACGGGTTGGAAGTTTGAGATTTTTACAGGGATGAATTAGAATATTGTTATGTTGACAATATGCAAAAGGAAAGTGTAAAGAAATGGAGATAGACGAAAGATGAGAGTTGAGACTGTAAGAAAGAGATGTGTATAGTATCATGCAGAACATTTTAGAATTTATTAGAGGATGTATGGAGGTAAGCTTAGATGGACTTTAGTTTGAGTTGACAAAGCTTGTCTTGGTTGTGAGCAGGAATCGGGTGATTGCCATTCAATGTCTGGAGAGTGTGTGTGTGGATCCAAGAGGACAGAGAGTAAAAGCGTAATCTTGGTTCACTCAAAATCTAAGATCCGCTTGCATCCTGCGGATGTGTTATAGAATATTATTTAAGTAGAAGTACAAGCTGAGCGAATATTCTGAACTGGTGCTGAATATGGAAATCCCTTTGAGAAGGAAGCATTCTGAGTGAGGACTGTACAACTAGACTGGAAGAGCGTAGGTCGCCGGCGGAGGCAGCTGACGACATTTTCCTAATTCCATAGACATTTTCTTCTTCATGGCTTTTGAAGCAAACTCTAGTTCCCGAAACTGTCACACAGCTTTCCGTTCCATCTCTAAGGATTACTACCTATTATTACAGAGGAAAGAGTAGTACTTGGCATTCTCATTTGCAAATCTGTCCTTAGCATGTCATTTTCCATCCTTTGTGGTTATTTCATAAAACTTTCCCGTTTCAATCCCACGTTTTTCCCATTATTGTACAGCATTTGAATACGAAAAAGGATTCAACTCGTCAAAAACTGGTCACAGAGAAAATCACAGATCCACACGGTGCTCGTGAAACATGTTTCGGCACGAGAACTCTTCCATTCAACCAGAAACTGCTCCAGGAATAAGTAGGTAGTGGAAGAATAGAGAAGTGTACTGAATCCACAGTAATAATTGGTCGCAGAAATTCATGGGCATGTGGTAAATCCGTGTACTTCTGTAGAAATGAATAGAGATATAGGAATACGACCTATACCTCCATCATTATAACTTCAACCACAGAATCATTACCAACCACACCATCCATGCATGACCACCATTCTATGACGTGTTGAGTGAGAGACCTTCAGAAGAGAAACAGCAGAAACTGTCTGGCAGCAATTGTTGCAACGATAACAGAATACAATACTCTCAAACTATCAACTCGTTAGCTTTCAGCCTTTCACCTACCTACATTTCTTTCTTCTAAATAAAAGTAAAAGTTAGTGGAGAAGAAAATGAGAAAATACCGAGACACTAATTGTGTAAGTGCAGACACACACTCACACATAGATGCAACATTCAATACACCCAAAAACTCAACAGACTCAACACAAAGTATAATACACGCACTTGCGATTAGCAATCGCAAGATTAATGGCACAATTACACGCGGAAATGAATGGATCTTCGTGAGCTACTTTTTCCTTCGCAATTATCAATATTAAAGTTCCTCTCAGCTATGCTATAGTCAATTGCCAAGTTTTTACAATGAATAAGAAGCTTTAAACATTTACACAATCCATTGCCACATTTACGATTACATCGTATCAATACACCCCACCATTTTCTTCCATTCTTAGAATTTTGTAAGAATCGAAGAAAATGGCTTGCTTGAAATTCAACTTCACCATGTGTCATGTCGGATTGCCGGATCGGACACTTCCCACGCCTTTCAGATATAGCAAATTAATTGCATTTGCGTATGAATTTTACCGAAATTTTGAAAAGTACTACAGATGGTAGATACTTATTGATTGTTACTTGTGGATTCTACTAGAACAAAAATGCACTCTAAAGGATTTAGATTTTTTACTTGGAATTTTACATTGTGCGATGTTTTTTATGCTATTTTGGATTTGAAGTAGACACTAAAATCCGCAATAGACTACAGATATACACCGTACAAAAATGAGAAGTACAAGAAAACGTTTGAAATATGAGTGTAATTATTTTCAATTGTTTGCCCATCTTAAATAGCGTTTCCCAAATTCAACAGAACCGTGGATGTAGGTACGTTGAAGTTTTCGTGGTGTGTTTTGACAATGAATAAACAAAGTTGCATCTTTCTCTGCAAGGAGTAATAAAACAACTAACAAGTTAAAAGCAGTTTACTTTTTGTGTGCAGAGAAAACTTGAATTGGAACTGGCAATGAAGTGAGCTGTTATTTGTAACTGTAACCATTAACTGAAGACAGCTAATCTGGCCATTAATTATTGCAGCAGAGAAATAAACAATGAACTAATTTCTCTTCATTACATCACGTTTTAAGACACTGACCGATGCGAGACAACATTTGAAGACCAAAATTCCACCCAGATATCTGTAAGATGAATTTTTACATTCATTCGTTAAAGCTATCATTAGGGGAAGCAATTAACATCCACAATCAAGATTTTATTTAGAGTTGCTGAATTTTACAACATCGCGAATGTAAGATTGTAATTATTCCTACTCGACGTAAAAAACATTGTTAATAGCTAGATTATTAATTAAAGCGGCTATCCATGATCACATCGATTTTCATGTGATCCGATTTTCATACAATAAAGTCGGTTTGAAGGTTAAATTTAAGAACCTTTGTTAACAAAGATCTGGAAATGTAGTTTAAATCACGTGTTTCATACTGTGGTTCTATTATAGATATTTCTGCTGAATCTATGAATCATGTCTTATAGTGATTACTATTTCCTATTCCCATCCTTAATTTTCAGAATTGTTAGCGTATTAATTCTACAATGCTGCAAAACAAAATACGTACTTAACTTCACAGCAGCACTTTGTTTTACTTTTCCATGTAGGGACAATTACTAACACTGGAGCAAATTTAAGCTTGCAGAATCATAATTACTACATACTTATAAATGTTTAATCATATTAAAATCTGGAAACAAATGAGCTACTTACTTATAATCTGCTGCTATCCAATATTGATGTAATCATTTACAAAAATGCGTTGCATCGTATCTCCATATTGCCAGATTTATTTCATTATTAAATGTAATGAGTAGTACCTAAATGACTTCAATGGAAAATCATTAACTCAGGATATTTCAATAAGTAGCCGCTTACATTGCAAGAACACGAGCAAACATAATTTCTACGTTTGCACAAAATTAACTCTAGAAAACTTGAGCAAGCATAATACATTAAGCCTACGGAACCTACTTAACTTTTCAAGAGTGAAAGTAGTGGAGTAGCGTTTGGATATTTCTAACTACCTACATTTTTGCCTTTATATTGAAGAAAGGGAGAAAACGTGTCTACAATAATGTCTGGAATTGGTGAAAGAGCGTGGGCAGAAAAACACTTCGTGCATGCGGATGCTACAAATCCTTTAGTTTGTCCTACTTGTATATATCACTCCTACATTATCGATAAATAATACCTAGGTACTTATAAAGTAAGAGCACGAAACTGAGAAAAAGGAGTGAGAGGGATCCTTAAGAGCTACTATAATTTCTCTAATTACTTCATATGTAATCCTTCCTTTCCCAAAAAATCTCTTGATAATAATATTATCCAAAGTAATTGTAGAAATGTTCAAATGAATGAATGAAAATGAGTTTCCAAATACAGGAAAGCTTAACATGTAGAATAAAACTCAAGTGCATTTTCTCTGAATACCTAACAAGCATTATACTAACGTATTACGAAGTAAGATGAGAATTGATTGTCAAAATAAAAGTTGCAACATAAATTTCTAGTATTTACGTGGCACTTCTGAATTGTTCATTCTAGAAGTACATCAACAGTAACGTGATTTAGACAACAATATTTTAGCATGTTATAAAATTGTGAGTATTTACATAACCAAGCTTTATGTAAGAACCATTTTCATAAACATTTACCAGAAAAAAGTTATTATACACATCAGGCACATTTTATATTTATTGTCTGACAGAAGCAGTTCGTTTTGAGGCTTTGAGTGACGACGTACCTCATTACTTGATGGCATATAAAATTGCGACATAATTCCTGACATGAGAACTGATATCTGTGTTTGCGTGTCAAGTGAACAGGAAGATAAACTTGGGAAGAGACAGTAGCGGAAGATTGTGAGTGTTTTGTGGTAGTTCGGAGAAACTAAACTTAGGAAAGGACGCAATTAAAACGAGTTTAGCCGCACTTAGAGAGGAAGTTGGCAAAGAAGGAGTTGTTGTGCGTCTGCCGAAGAGTCTGAAAATTAAAAGGTGTACGAAAGTCTATAATTTCCATCCATAAAAGCTAATGCTTACGGTCTGCTCAATAAATGTTCATAATATCAGCCCATTTGCATTTGTACGAGCATCCATGTAAGCTTTTCAATGACACCACACCAACTCACTACTCACTTATTAGAAACATGTTGTAGGATCTCTCTGCTCTCGTGTAAACTTTCAGCTCAAGTCTCTCTCAAAGCTCACACAGATTCTCAGCTGTGAAACTCTCAAGTGGTAAACTGGCAAACTCTCTGCGGCGCTTGTGTCTTCTGTGCGAGGGAGTGAGTGAGAAGAACAGACAAGAGGATTTCAAAATTGAAAGGCCACACGAAGAAACGAAGGTCTCATTTGCATACGACTCGAGTGTTTCATCGTTAACCGTCATTTAAACCCCTCGAGTGACTTTACTGAAATTCATGCGACTTCTTTCCAACATCACTAAACAATATTCCTACACTACACTGAAATGTCTGCAATGTATAGGAACATGTAAGCAAGTGTGTATGAAACACGACATAACTTTAACGACTTATTATAATAATAACTACAACATAACGTGCACAACTCCTACTTCTCATTCATTTGCTTAATAACCGTGTTAGTAGTCTTTCTTTCTCTTTGTCACAGTTCCATCATCAAAAACCAGTCACAGATGCTTATATAATACAAAAACTTTCTGTCCATTTCTAACAGCACTAGGACATTACCAGGCTAATTGTAATTACCACAAGTAGTCTCTCTGGCCTTATATATTTATATTCTTGGCCTTCAGAAGGCCCGACACATCTCATTTAATCAGCAGAATGTTTCACTTCGCTCTCGTCCATTCTTTGCTTCTTTACCTTCACCTTCGTATTTTTAACTTTTATGCCAAGAGTAGTTAAGCACTAACTAATTTAGCGTTAAATGAACCCATTTGGATGCGCTATACGATCATAAGCTGTATATTACCCTCCCATTAAAGTAATTACTGCGGCCAAGTGTATTTCTCAATTGTCTTTAAACGAAAACTGCTTAACGAAAGACCATAAACCTTATAACGAGAACTGCATTATACCATTACTACTATGCCTACCATAAAATCATAAAGGTCAGAAATGCCGGTGCAGTTAACCTACAATTTTTTGGAGATTATTGTGATCCTGAAGTCAACAAAGGGTATTGCAATCGATACTATTGACTATGTATCTTGTCAAGAATATTTTCATTCCAGCACCAGTTCCGAGTAAAATACAACATTTTTTCTATAATTTGGGCTTACTGTAGAAGGGGAGATGGTCGTAAATCATCTGTGCATTCATCAATCATGATGAAATTTGTACACAAGGATTTTACACAGGAGCTACATCGAAGATGATCATTAAAATAACTAACCCGGATGGATTTCTCAATTTGGTTCGGTCGTCAGTGATTTTATAGACCTTCACTCATTCAATGTGTGTTTGTGATTGCTTTGGCTTCCGAGGGACACTGAGAATTTGATAGTATGTGTGGTATTGGAGGTAGCCGTGTTGTGGATTGTGAGAATTGAGAATATATACTGGCCAAGGGCTTAATCTAACGACCACCGCTAAACGAGCCTGGTAGTACTTGTTCAACATTACAAAACTGGAGCAAGGTTTATTGGGATCCGCAGAGAAAACTAATGAAGCTTTCCTCCAACTTTCACATTCACACATACTACACATAATATAAAGGTCAGGTCTATGGTCTATCTCTCTCTCTTGATCACACATTGGAGCCAGAATCTTTGAATAGCGATCCAATGCACGTTACCACGTTAGAAGTTGCAGGAGTCGTTTGCCAGCTCAGCATGAAAAGTACAGAGAGATATTTGAGAGATGCCTCGAATCCATTTATTTCCAACAAAGAGCTCTATCACCTCCACGGCGACTAGACTTATTCCCTTTGTACTAATAATGAGAAGTGATTTGGTTAAGTTTAACTGACATCTGACCCGTGTGTCAGTAATGTTCACAGGATGACTTTTATTGGCTGTGCTCATCGATCAACACTAAATACACGCATGTCTATTAAAACTTAAAGCCCCACATCACTTTTCGTATGTTCCCTGACGCAATAACTCGCTAAGGAAGATTACCTCCCTTTTATATTCGCGATTTTCACAGATGCAGAAGATGAGCACAATACTACGTGGTGTGATTATTTTGCAAAATATTTATTACAGAGACGCAAAAGCGTCGTTACTGTCGCTCGGTTTTATCTGTAAAACGATACCTGTCAAACTTTAAAAGGAATCTACAGTACATTACATATAGCAGGTCGTAGCAGTAAGTGCACTCACAATCACCATCTACTAAACCCAATGCCAAATGAAACCTGCAGGGAATTATAGCAAATCAAGGCAGCAACAACACAACACATTTACATTTTCATCTCATTTCAGTACAGTATATCTCATCACAATCGATGATTGTTATTATGCTTAGAAAACACACTGGTGACTGAAGGGTGGTTCGTTTGCTACCAAGTTTCACTCACATATAATACCAGACATATGCATAGTTCTTATGTTCATCGCATGATTGGTAACTTGACTCTTTTTCTGCACACTTTCCACTTTATTTGCTAACAGTCGTATTATACCTCAGGACATCACGCTATCATTTAATACACATACACACCGTATTTCGTGTAGTAAAATGCGTCATTTGATTTTTAAATGTGTACACCACACATAATGCTGTAATAATGTTATACTCTATTTGAGGTAAAGTCCCTGTCCCAGAATGAGCATATATTAGTCACGAATTTCAAACAACCGCAGTTTCCAGAGCAGATGAGAATTAAGGCTTAATGTCATATAAAATAAACGTCTGGGGAAATTCGGCTTGAATTTCTACTGAGATTTATTAAAGGGAATACGGTGAAGGTATACGAAATATGACACTGCATGGGGTTGCTTGGATTTGTTTACATTACATCCTACTTTTAAATTGGAACCGAACGACAAAACTATCGAATATCAGTTCATGTCATGCTAAATAATAACAATGTGAAGTCCTTGGATTCAAAGTCAAGTTTTTCATAATAATCATGTTTGTGACAGTGCACTGTGTGTTGACTATGGCACATAATATTCAAACAAATTCCATAAATATTACGACCGAGACATTGAAACATCACCTGGTTTTATGCTCTCAAATTCTACAGTCTGTCGACTAAATCAGACATCACAGGATTTTAATTCATATCACGTTTCTCAAATTGGGGTGCTCATGCAGTCATACTGTAAGGAGCTATAAAAGCGTCGGATACAGTAGTTTAAATAATGATAAGATCATTTTACCTTTTTGCCATGTCAAAATCACAAAAATCGATTGACTATATTAAGCATTAAGGCGAAGCAATAAAAGTATTAATTTTCAATCCATGTCTTTGTTTATTATGACGTTGCTGATGACTATCCCAATGACTAACAACTTTAGATGAAAACCAACTCCTCTGCAACGTCCTCCAGTTAAAATGATCTGATGTGATAAATAACACAACCCTAATGCCTCGTTTTGTCTTAAAAATTTATAATGTCTTACTGTAATGCAAACCCGTCTAAATAAAACGTAGTACGTCAATTTAGATACTGTTAGTTCACCCCTACTTTTCACATAATGTGTAATTTTAATTTCCGGAATATTTGCTGTTGAAATGAGAATTGTCATGAATCACGCAATGTGTGTCCACCTACACAATCCTAACCATTATAAGCACACATGAGAGTTCATGGTGTTCTATTAATAGTTCTATCATACTACTACATAAAGTAATTGTTTTGTTATTACAACAGAATAAGCTTTTTCTCGTATTTCCAGAAGACCGACATAATACAATAAACTATTGAAGACTTCAGTAACAGTGTACATAGTCATCGAAGGAGTCAACAAAGTAACCAATGCAATCGATATTCTATTTTTCGTTTTTTTATGTAACTCGTAATTTCCTGTGCGAGAAAAACATTATTATTTGCAATTTGTCATCAGGTACCAAGTGAAAGCGATATTATATTATATACCAAAAGGGCAAAAATATAGAAAAGTGCAGATTTGATGGACTATACGTGTTTTTCCTACAAAAATACTTCCTTTCTCATTTTCGCGACCCAGCTGTCAATCCAGTTTCCAGTAATTTTCTACCTACTGGATACAATTTTGTATGGAAATAAGTTACGTATCGTTATATTAATAGAGCCACACTGTCTTTTAAAATATGATTTGCACTTTGCCAGTTTCCATGCTGTGCAACGTACTGTTACGTCCTCCTTACGTAAAACATCCATCAAAATTAACATATCCTTATTTTGGGTTAGGGTTTACAGCGTTCTTTCCGCGGAATAGGGAATCTAAAAAATCAGACACAGCATGACGTCCTGCCGATAATGGATTCTCTATTAACCAACGTCAAACTCCATACTCACTATAAAGCCTGCATAACCTACACCTGGGACTTGCATTGTTAACACTATGCGAAAACATACATTTTTAAAATTTTACGAAGTAAACAGAGCCGAACTAGTTTTGTAAAGAAAACTAACAAACTAAAATTTAATTTAATAAATTAGGTTAGGAAGCATTGAACAAATTGTAGAATGCGAATGCGGAAAATTTATCAGTTAAAGTAGGTTCACCTTTCTGAGACATTTTGTGTATAAAACCGGACAATATTTTGCGACAAAAAGTTCAGCTCGTAATCCTAACGAGCATTTGTACTAGGTTTTTCCCTATATGTCGTAGTAGTATTTGAATCCCAATTTCCTGAAAGGATTTCCAAGTATTTGCAGATTAAATGGATGTTCTTGTCACAATAAGCTTTGATGTATCTCTGTACGCAAGACTGAAATTAGAAGATGACTTTTGTGTGTTTTTACTTTATCCCTTCCTCCCATGATCGACTAACTTTTGTTGTTACTTTTATTTATATCATCGTCTTTATCTGCTACGTCAGAAAATTTCGGCGAGTCAAATACAAACAGTTCCCCCTTTCCTTTTCCCCTACAGTGCTCAATGTAAATAAACTGAAGCTTTCATATGATACGACTGTCTCATGTAATTCAATGCGAGAAAAATTAAGAAGCAGTTGTTTTTCATAGCAAAGTTCTTACACAGCTACTAACGAACTAACCAAGAAATGTTTGTGTAAGAATTTCTTCCCTCCGTAGCAGCATAATGACAAGATGTCTGCATATCGTATAAAAAGCAATCATTATAGAACATGAACACAGATCTCTGTTACTTAGCTTTCATTCTATAATAGGGCAAGTCTGGTTTTGATATTTCTTGTAGTAAAAGCTTTCACACAGATTGCATTTCTTTTAGCTACCATTTTCCGTGTACGTTATTTCAATGTACCTAATGGTATTTATTGTTTATTATTTTATTTCGGCCCGTGAGGAAAACATTTACACAAAAGTAGTTTAAAATAAAGCACACAAATTACCCCCTGCAAATAAAAGCAATGATAATAATATTATTATATGTTTATCTATTGTACAGTACCTAGTAGTAGATTTGTACAACAGATAACATTATTAACCTAACATATTAATGAGTGTAATTATAAAAACTATGTTTAAAGTTTGAAGTCCACACAAACAAATAATAATGAAGCGGAAATGCGTTCAATAACCTCTGTGTTAAACGGTAGACTAATAGTTTGCATGCACAAAGCACGGTGTGTGTACCTTAAAGATAAATAGGCTCCCGCAGAATGAGTGAGTGAAATGAAAACAGTGTTTATGGAGACGGAGCAGTAAAATAGTAATAGGAGAAGAATGGGTGTTGAAAGAGACGGAAATAAAAGGAAACGAATGCAGAATTGAAAAGAAAAGGTTTGGGCACCCATACGGAACTCTCCATATTGTCAACTAGAAACAGAAGGCTTCGAATTGAACGTATTTTCTTGCAACACAATTTACAATCACTTCCTCGTCCTTCTGCCAAAAACATTTTGCTCATGAAAAAGAAAAGCAAACGAAAAGAGCTGATGACACGTTGACCCTCTCTTTCTGGCTCCTCCACCACCTCTAGTATATCCAACCAAATGCGAAAAGTATAAAACAGCCATTTAGAACATGTAAATAACCGCTGTCAGATTATTGCTCTTCTGTACTCCACCAAATGTAAACTGTTTGCTCTTTGTCTCCATCAATTTCATTCATTGCAAGCATCATCATCTAATTGTAAAAATGCAATAATACATTTCCCTAATCTCCTTTCATGATCTTCTTCCTATAACTACCATCACACACCAACCACAGCAAAATACCTTTAAATAAATGCATAGTACGTAGTAACTAAAGTATATATACACAGAACACTGTAGCTACCTACTCTAATTCTAAATAAAACTCAAAAGTCTGCAATGCAGTAAGCGAGTAATATTATGAGCTGTATATACCGTTGCAGAGTTTGTTTATTATTCCACTCTCAGTTCATCATCACCTCACCTAATTAATATTCTCAACTGCAGATTAATATTTTAGGTTCATTACACTACAACGTAGTACCTACTCATTAACGCTATGCTTATTGTTAGTATAAAGGAGAAGTACACACACTACTACATGCAGTAACTAAGTCATAATAATATTTCTCCATTTTATACACGCAGTAAGCATTCGTGACTATGTTAAATCTCTGGCCCAGTACTACAACACAATCTAAAGGCACACATATGAAAAATAAAAGTTTTTAGCGACACTTTTACTTTCCTTCTGCTGAGATTCTCTGAATGTGCCGACAACTAGAAATTCTAAAAAACGAATTAAGTCCCCAAAGACATATTTTGTAGGAACAGCTTTTAAAATGGAACGTAATGTGTACAATTTAATCAATGTTTCATAGCAAAATAAATTAAAAGACTAAGTCATTCTGTTTAATGTGAGCTCTACTGGAACGTCCAAGCTGTATAAGACAGTTTAAATTTTAACTTGCACATATAATATTTTCAGTTATTCGGCCTCATTTTCTACTTTATACCCTTTCTGTATATAACATCGTAGTATGTATACAGACATACAGTACAAATATTAGCAGTCTTTCACACGAGCGAATTTCAGCCTTGAGCGGAAAATAAATTTAATCTTCGTGACTTTTTTACACGGGAGTGTAGAAACATTCAATAAAAAAGTAAGTCGTAGTGTTTAATTTATATGTGAAATTCAATCCAAATCCTTTCCCCACGATAATTCTATTACATACTTTTTTCTCAATTTGTGAGTGTGGCAAAGAAATTACAGTGTGTTGGAGGGCACAAAGTAAACCACTGCTGTAAAAGACATAACTGTGCTTATTTCAGGTCCTTGTGTAATGTGTGCACGACGGATTATTTAATTATTTGTAAAATATGATCAGTTCATTCGGGCAGAACATAATGTCATTGCGGCATTAATTTATTACATATAATATTATTACACACCTATAGAAACTACCTAAGTAATATTTCATATGACTTATTCCTTCACAAGTAAGTTATACGCGCCCACACAAAATGTTATTATGTCAATCTATCAATTCAATAAATAGTCCAGATAGTGGAAGTATTACGCCTACAGGTTCCTAAGTACTGACGACCTATATATAAATAAATTACACATTTATATGTATCTACCCTGAGTTGGCATACCTTTAAAACTCGTTACTTCAATTACAGGGAAGGTTAAAGGCATAAAACCCTTTGGGAATATTCTCTGTACGCAGCACCTAGTTACATTCAAGTATTCCAGGAGTGTGCCCTCGTTATTTGTATTTAAATTGATGTATGTTGAAACCGCTGAGTCGTATTTGTCAATTGGTACATGGTATAATAAGGTGGAATGGAATTACAAAGAGAGAATGAATTCTATTAAATTCCTGACTCAAATAAAAGTAATTTATGTCAACGGAATCCACTTGGGAGGAAAGAGTAAATTCGTCTATAATTAAGTTCAATCAACCATTATTATGTAGGACTCCTAGAACTCCATAATATGTCAGGATTGGATTTTCATCAAAGAATCAATGACACAAGCAAACACACACACAAATACCTTTCTTCACCCGAATGCTTATTTCCATCCTCTCTGCTCATTGCATGCATGATGTGGCAATTATATTCCATTTTCGACTGAGAAAACATTTTGTGTGCCTAGAGAGTTTCTCCAGTTAGATTCAGCAAACCTATTTGGTATCTAACGAGTACTATATAAATCCAACAATACTGGAAGTGGGTCCGTGAACTTTATAGCCTCCCAAACGTGAATGATATCATTGCACACGTACGCAAAGCAAAGGTGCACATTACAACATTAATCAACAATTTGCAATCTAATTAATCTTTGAACTCTGTTTGTTACCAGTTTATACACAGAGCAGAGTGCTCCAAATTGATTTTCACTGCGGCAACAACAAAAACAGTTTACACTTGTATTGCGCATCTATTTGCAATGTTTGACTTCCTCATACGTATAACCTCGCATACACATAAAATGTCTGCACTTTTAAGGCTTTTAATTGATCATATTAATTACATTTCCCTATATATCTAAACATTATACAGCAAATCAGGTATAATGTAACATTTTTGTGAACCGTTTGATGCAAAACAAGAGATGACTTCGGGGAATTTAAAACTAAATGACGTCTGCCAAACTTGATTAATATTGGACGAAATGGAAAGTGCCTACTGTCTAAACAAGTTAATGCTTTACTTCAAAGTGATTTACGTTCTATTTTAAGACTTTTTGTATGCAACTACATGTCTGGTAACGTGGTAAAAAATAGTATTTAAAGATTAAATCGGTCAATTGGTTTAGTTTCTAATATGAAGAGTTCTAGCATCTACTAACAGGATAATATGTGAATAATCCTATTGAAACTGACAGCATGCTCTTTAATAATAATGGCAATACAAATGAACCGGTTCAAACGGGTGTCAATAAACATCGTAACTTCGTAATTTTTAAAACATTGAATAAGCACTGCATATTATAACAAAAAAATATTTAATTTCGCATTTTTTTTAGCTTTTAAGGAACATTGCAATGGCACACTACCAGGATGAACCTATGGTATGGTAGTGTGCCATTGCATTCTCCGCTGTCGTCCTTGCTCCTACAAAATAAATCGTCACTGAACTATTAGAATCTCTGTACTGAGTACTGATGTAACAGTATCATGTAGTTATAGTATCAAAGGTGTTAAAGATCATAAGGTATATAGTTGATTAAACAAAGCGTCTCACATGACCTCAATAGTACGTATATCACAAGTTTGAAAGGATTATGTCAAACAGTTCTAGAATAATCGTGGATGCAGACAGACAGAACGACGGACATGGTGTTTCTATATAAACATCTAAGGTGTGTAATAATAAATGTAGAGGTAGTTGCAGTAGTGGTGTCTCTGAGGTAGCATTATGTAGCATTAGAAGAGTTGTGCATTTTATAACAGAAAAGTATGACACACGGATTGTCTACAGTTATTTGTAGCAGTGTACATACTAATAGTATCTAGGTATAATCTTACACTGCCATATATCTATAAACAAGCAAGAACATAAAAATCAATTCCACTCTATCATATTATTAGGAGTTTATCAACAGGAAAGTCTTCAAAGAAGCTGCTCAACTGTTCACATAAAAGACTCTCTCTCTCTCTCAATCAGACTGTTTCGGGCATGGAGGACTCTCAGCCAGCAAATTCAATTCCAAATTCCATTCAATTCACTTAGACACAAAACATAAAAATGCAAGAAGTTTATCCTCATTCATCGTATTACATTATTACCATTGACTTATTCTTCACTCGCCTCTTCTTTTGTGCGCACCAAGAGCAAAGGGAAAATATATCTCCCATCCCATGTATCCGTTATTTTTTACGTGGAGCAGCAGAGGAGCAATAGTTTCAAAATACAAAGTGCTATATGCCTGAACGAAGATTCAAGATGGAAAGAGTCAATTTACATTTCCATCACCATTCAAAATGTAAACTAAACGAATGTTACGCACAAGTAGCTCTCATGCTGTCAACTCTGACTCAGTCAAGTAAAATGTTATATCATCTCGCATTATTATTATTACCTGTCTCTTCTTTCTGTACTCCTACCCACTCAAAACCATCCTAAAGAGTTCTTCACCAAAAATCATCTCTCTATAAAATATTAACTCATACAATATCTTTATAGTGTTACCGGTAATGTTGGTAACAATATCCCCATGTAAAATTGTAAGTGCGTATTAATTAAATTCTTAACAACTGATAGCTAATTGCTTACTAACCCGCAGAAACCTCATTTTGGAATACATCACAGTGTTGTGTTGCACATATAGAATGACGGGATTCGGTAGCAAACTACAAATGAAATTTACCCAATGGAAACACTAAACAAATGTTAGTTATTTCATCTGCAACGTGTACACGACCCACAATAGAAAATCTTTATCGTTCCACTCGCCAGTCCTTTATTGACAATGTTTTAGCTTAACTGGAAAATCTTTCAGTCCCGTTGTGTAATTTGAGTATGACATGTAAAGGGAAAGAAAAGCAACCAACGCAACATATCCAATCCCAATATTATAATAACTCTTGAGTTGTGCAAATGCAGTAAGTGGATATTAAAGAATTTCACAAGGGGGTTGTATCGGGCAAGTGTTCAAACAGAGTCAAGTCAAATGACCTCATTTCCACTTTTCCCCAGACGCCTCTCAAGTCAATAAATTCCATCAAATCATTGCAAACGACGTAGTAGCTTAATACAATACAAGCTATGAAAATAATACGAAATTCTCAATAAAATCTAGACTTTGTATATTCTAGCTTTAATACTATATGCTTAAACTCTGATCATTTTTAATTCAATATAACACAGGTTTTGGTCTTTTATAAAATGTCCATCAAACAATCCATACACTTGTCATTTAACGTATCTATTTGAATTCACATGATTCGACAGTATCAAGGGTCATGATTGAAGACCCTCTTCCGGTTATGAAAAATAGAGTTCATTGACCAACACTACAAGCAATGCACGCAAATGTTTTTGATGGTAACAATTTAAATAATTTTTCGTTTAAAATTTGGTTGACTGGTGGAGAAACTGCATAATAATTTATTTTGTTAGGGCAGTTAGGGTTTATACAGAGATTACTAGATTGCTATCAACGAGATAAAATGTTTTTGCAGGATACATTTATATTTTCATTGTAAAGATAACGGAAAGGAGAATTACATTAATCCATGTACTGTGAGTTATCATAGCACATAAATAAACATGAATATATTGACTACTAAAACACCATTAGGCAACTTCCCAAAAATATTTATTATGTTTGCCAAGTGTAGTTTACCTTTCGTAAATATGCAACGCTGTTTTTTGGCGATTATGATTAGGCTTTCAATATTATTAGAACGGTCACCAACAAATTGGAGCCATCTAATCTTTTTATAGACACATCTAAGAAAATGTCAAACATATTACTCAGTTCAGTTAAGCAGTTGAATATTTATCGTCTTCTACACATTTTTTTATCAAATTGAATATTTGAAGAGCACAGAAATAAATTCGAAAGACGTAATCTGCCACCGCAATAGCAATGCCCAAAGTTTTTCAATGAGTAAGGATATGGTTAATCCACGACGATACATAATATCAGTAGTAATACAATAATTGTAGTACACGAAACCAGAAATCCGTCAACAACCCATTTCAACCTACTACTCTAATAAATTATCTGTACTTACATCCTGTTCTTACAACATGGGAGATAAGCCATTTTTAAAGCGTTGCAGGAGAGAAAAAATAAGAAGTGCAGTATGCCACTTAATGTGGGTTGCTATTGCAATGTAAAGAAAATGTGGCGTTGTGTGTTGTCCTCCACTTTGGTGGTTGGGTGTCTCAAATATTTCTAATAACGGGTAAGGTCAATTCCATTGTTGACTGAGTCCCACCCTCCTCCGTCTTCCGTACAAATGCCAAAACGATGGTCAATGTAGCAAGTGATTTCAATAGGTCTTAGGAAAATACAAGTCCTCCAGTTACAGTTTTCTTAAATCCACGACAAGAAAAGACTTTTCAAATGCACAAAGAAAATATTCCTTATTATTATTATTATTATTATTTGTACTGTATGTGTATTTAAGTTGTTCATACACATAATAGAGATGCACACGGTGAACCGAACCCTTAGAATTGATTCAACCATGTCCCCCACCAGAAAGAAAACGCAACGACAGTATGAATGCCACAGAAAGACGAGAACAGAAGAAAAAAAGAACGACAGGGACAAGAAGACCGTTTCAACATGAAAAATGAAAACCAATAAGTCATAAAACATCGCACAAGGGATCTTTTACGACTCTGCAGAGAAGAAATGAGTCCCTTCTCAAATCTTGTAGCCTACTCATACACAACGCAAAGAAATGAGTAGGTAAACTAAAAAGTTCTACCTGAAACTTTCAATTTTCTCATACATGTTTCTCAATTTTAGTAGAACAATTTTACTTTTTAATCCATCTGTGGTTCCCAAATTGTATGCAAAGCGACCTAAAAATACCCCGTCAGTCTTGCCTGGAAATTTTAATGCAAAACGGCGGTTTTTATATCTCCTTGTCATCATCAAATTAAAAAAGTTTCAGGGAAAACTTGCTACATCTTTCGCGTTGATAACAATGTCGCAAATGAAATTCTATGAAATATCGATTAGAGTGGAATTAACGTATGGGAGTTGCATTATCTTCTTCCTGTATACGCACGTTAAGCCTTATAATGAATAAAAGTACATAACGTGATAGTATAAGCGGATATAATAATATATTATTGTGTATTTTAAGTAGTAGGAGCAGTGCACCATTTCTGGATAGTTCTCGTCTGTATATGTAGCTGTGTACAATGCGGACTGCAAATGTAACTCTTAAAGGGGGTCTCCTTTGTCAGAAAATGAGCACTAAACAAATCTGAAGAAGTACTGGGACTGGGAAGTATAGTAACTGTAAGTTAAGCTTCTCATAAAATATAATCATTGTAATCAGCATTTACATACATCTGCAGGCAAAACTCTGACATGGCTTTCAATTTACTCTTCGCCT
Source organism: Pogonognathellus flavescens (assembly GCA_019776165.1). NCBI lineage: Eukaryota > Metazoa > Arthropoda > Collembola > Entomobryomorpha > Tomoceridae > Pogonognathellus > Pogonognathellus flavescens. Next base: position 20,672 of record JABASD010000560.1, read on the forward strand.
TCCTACACACTCAAACTGAAACTTCTCGGTCTTTGCTGCGTCTCCATTTCTTCGCGTCCACACCGACAACTATTAAATTATATCCACATTCACTCACTCTGTCTCTCTTTCTCAAGTATGGCAAAAGGACCTTCTTCCCTGTACAACCATCCGTAGCCTTCTTTATACTGTATTTCTAGTAATCCATAAGTAAATGCAATGCACTACCACCATGTAAGTACTAAGTACCTCGCCTCGTTCGTCTATGTAAAATGTAACTTGAATCCCAATTTCCGCCAAGTAGGACAAAATTTGGTTCTTTTCGTGTCTACCCATCTAACTTTGTGGTAAATTCGAATAAAGCACTCCAGTCGGGTTTATACACACGCCTTTCTGTATAACAGGTAGGTATAAAGTATTCAGCACACAGAACGACACATTTCGGTGGAAAAGCAAAGGAAAAATAAGAAAACGACATGACACACGAATAAGGTATGTGCGAGGTGTACTATGTGTACTCGAGCATGGACTATGGCCCATGTACATTAGCACAAGACATACAAACATAGAATACATACATAACGTACATGACGTAATAACGATCCGTTGTTGGTGGTGATGAACCAAAGCAAAGCTATAAACCAAGTCACACTACACTCCTTCACTGCACGAATACACACAAGATGCCTTTACTCTCCTGCTGCACTTTCAGAGAAGACTTTCCAATGAAAATAAATTTTATACTTCTCTAGTGACTATGGCTGGTATTCCGACCAACAATAAGAATACTTACTTTTACTTACTTCCTACTTCACTCATCTAATGCATTTATTTACACTCTTCAATTTACACATACATTTCTAAAGGATATGTACAAAAATGTACATACATACGTCACAAACACACAATGCCAACTAATACACCATTTCTATACACATGTAATTATTACATTCGTTTAGTGTACTTATATGTAGAGGAATCCTTCCTTTTCCCTGGTCCATGTCCCTACTTTAACGTATATCGCATCCTACTTATAATATCAAAGTGTTGTGTGACTCAAATACTTGTTCTTGAATGGAATTCTATGCTTGACGTCATAGCCATGAATTCTTTATATGAATCATTTAAGTAACTTTGTGTATATACTACACAAGATATATGTGTCAGAGTGACAGAAGTACACAAACTGTTTTTGAACATTTCGCTAAGAGTGACAATGAAAAAATAACCATCATATTCTAATTTAGTAATTGGCGAATAGGAATTCAGTTCATTTGAAATGATGCTTGGTTGTGTTTGCAAGCTAATACTATTTATGCACACTCCCCTTGATTTGACTACCATCGCTCCAGTCTCATAATGGATTAAAACCAGTCACATTATTTTTCAGACTGATTACCAGCGTTTTGCTCCAGATTTACGATTTTGCAGTAAAGTTGCTCATGGAACATAATATTATTTATTTCCTCCATGCACTCGCATATCCACTCCATTATTATAATTGCGCTGCGTATACGCTTGACATCATAAACGTGTATTTGTTCAACAACAACTAACAAAATACCTTCGCATATTGCGTTTTCCATGCATGTCAATGTTTTCACACTGCGTATAGAACGCCCATATCATACATGCACCATAATCACATTTCAGATATAAAAACCGTCCTGCACCGAATCAAGTAACCACACAATAGCTACATCACCGTATTATTACCATTACGTATATAATAAAATATCATATTAAACTGAATAATATTAATACTTCAATAGCAACTTATCTTCACGTCAGTATTATTAAGTGAAGTGGTACAGTTATGATAACAATGCAAGAACATGTGTCCTATTTACTTATTACATTTAGGAAACGTTAGTCTGCAGATAAGAAAGAACAAAGTACCCAGTGAAGAATAAAGGATAATATATAATAATATAATGCGGTCTATCCTTACAATACTACACATAATAATACAAGTGGTTGGTTCTGTGCTCCGTATGAGTATTATACTACATACACACCACAGAACACCGTCACAAAAAATGTTAGGGACAGAGAGGGACAGGGGATGATGATGATATGAGAATCTCCCAAGAAAACCTATCTGTACAAAGTATGACTAACCAGCAACATATTTTGTTCCCTACTACAGGACTTGGTTCGTATAATATAGGACACCTGAACAATTTATAACTCTATAAGGCTCTGAAGTAATAGGAATAATACTAGTAGTGAGTAAACAGGACGTATAGAACGTAGATTATCTGTAGAATGACTACAGTCTACGAACTGAAGACTCACAAACAAAGTATAATATTATTACCGACCCTTATAAAATAGAAAAACCAGCCCGGGTCTGATACTACGATACGTATGAACGTTAAGAAAACGCTTGAACTGAAAAGGTTAAGAAATGAAAGTGAGTGGATGGATAGGAGTGTGAGTCGTATAGAAAGATATAAGAATACATGATGCGGAGATAATGAGAATGAAACTTATTTTTCTAAGAAGAATGGACCCGGCCGAGATGGAGGAACGAAGGGCTTTCGGAATTTCTATAGCCATTGGCATCGGCAGAGGCACACCCTCCCTCTCATCTTTCTTTCTGCTTTCGCTCCACGATTAACTCAACTTTATTGCACGTTCTTCATCCTCCACTTTGTACATGTACACATACAACATCTTCAACCTACTGCAGCCACTACCACTCTTCCTATATACCTGCTTCTTCTTCTTCTTCCACTTCCATCATCCAAGTCCCAATCCCAACTAACACTTCTGTTCCCGGTCCAGCACACCATCTTCCACTTCTCCCTGTAATATTATACTCTCCACTCACTCCATGTACATCCACGCCGTACCATAAGTACCTTCATATCTTTCCTCCATTCCATCTTATAGTAAATACACAAAGAAACAAGTTTTCCTTAACACACTAACTAACTACATACACAGTCACTCAGCTCCTCCATACTAATAATGCACTGAATCTCTCTCTCTCTCTCTCTCTTTTGTTTTCTCATCTTAATCTCAATGTAGTATTACATGGCAGAGCTGTACAAAGTATTACTACAAATCCACACGAAGAAAAAAGCATAAAGGTATTTCGCTTTTCATATTTATAACATTGCATTACATAACAAGTGTTCTGAACTGAATATAGTTTTGTATTATGTATGTTATAAGCGTATAGGTATGTATTATGGTACCCTGCTAGGTATTTGTAATATGTTGCATTTCTATAGACGACAACTAACAAAAGAGTAAAAAGGGATATCGTACAGAGTTGCTACATGAGATGTGGCCTATATAGCTTTTAGATTTGTGTGTGATATTTTGATATATGTGAAAGGAGTGTATGTATAATATTATACAGCCAATACATTTATAGAAAATCTCAGTGAGGTTTTCTTCTGAGTCTGTCATCTTCTTAGGATTGGTCTTCGTTGTCGTTCCATTCATATCCTAAAAGGGACGAGTCGACATTTGTTCTCATTTCAAAGACATTTCTCATATCTCTGCTTTATAAGGGAAGAATATAGTTACAAGATGGAAGTGGCCGCAGCAAGTGAGTCAGCCACGATGAATACACACGGAATAATAGGTCTCGTTACTTCCAAAAGGATTCTTCCACTAACTAAGTAGACGGCTGACACATTTAATTCAGCCTTAGAGTTTATATAGAATTGAGCATTCCCTGCTCCTGCAAATCGTAATCCAAGACAGTGAAAGGAGACTCTGTCTATATATAATAGTCAACAGGCCGTTATAATACTACGATATGTATAGGTATCTGCATAGATTTAATGTTCTTTTTATCAGAGCACTCGCTCAAATATTCTGAAAACACTGACAAAAGTCTAAAGAAAATTAGACAATCTTCATCCTATGACAAGAATAACTTCCATCCAGTAATTATATTACAAGTCTCTTTTAGTTACCAGATTGAAATGCATTTACTTCTAGTTCGAGTTGTAGCGAAATAACATAATAGTAACAATATTCCATCCGTATATAATTGTAGCTTTTATTTAAATAAGCTTCTATAGGCGACACTAACTCAAACGCTAAGTAAAAGTAAATAGTACACAAAAAGATTTTCAAAGACGGCAAAATTGCTTTTCCCATAGTGTGCTGCGTACATTACGTTTATTACATTACTGATGTTGAGGATGCTTCAACATTGCGCTATTTTACATACATTATTTATATATAGATCCAACCACTCCACATCCTATACAATTTACTATATAGGTGTCTTTTATACATTATGTATAGAAAAACTGAAGCCTCGCACCGCAAACTTAACTTGTTTATTTATTATACTTTGAGTGAAGTGAAGGCGTAGTGAGTGAGTGAGGCAAATCGGATTCGGTTGGTCGTTGCGTCGTCGTTGTGGACTCTGAAAACATATCTAGACAAATACTGGATATATTTATATACCATCAACGATATACCACATACCAATGGTGGCACTCTCAACAAAATATCGACTATACGTAAAGATACTTGTTTCGAATGACATTCTGAACAAGTCCTCGGCATTTCGGACCCTTCCCCTTTCCCTTGTACATAAATACACTTGTCTCTTATATATATACTCCTACAGATATCAGCTTTTGTAATGCTTATACATTTTATATTGTCTGTTTCAACTTTAACACATTAGTGGCAGAATATCTTCACTAAAACAACAGAACAAAAAGCATCGTCATATCTACATTACATATATTAGGAAGGATTGAATGCGCTTTGCTCACACAGCCAGCAACTAAAACAAATCGTATAGAGACACAGACATGATTTCAATGTGAGATTTTTAGTAACTCTCATTTTTATGCAGTGGCACGAAAGTGAACTGCACCAACAAAACCTAAATTCAGTCTGTGACTGGGACTTGTCAAAACTAACACATTTATTTTCTGTGAAGGAATTTTACACAATGAGAGAAGGAATACAGTAGTGTATAAATGTTCAATGTACTATGGATGTCCATTGGATTATTGTTCAAATAATATGAACGATGACGATATTGCACTACTATAGAAAAAACATATAAAATGAAATGCGTTTTTATATGGTAGTACTACTACTACCTATGTAAAATCAGATGATGTTGAAGATATGATTTGTAAATAATTACATTGGAGATGAGAGATTTGTGATTTGACAGTGTGGTGGAAATTAGCGGTGCCCTTCATGGTTTGTACTGTTCGTGTCCGAGTATTAAAAGCAGGACGCGATTACTGCATTGGACACGGACAGAAAAAGGGACAAAAGTAAAAGCATTTCCTGTTTGTCCTGTATCATCATTCAGCACACGCATTCATTGTTCATCGCATTGGTGTTCTCTGTCACAATTTATTACTATCTTTTTCATAGACACAGACTCCCAGTCGTTAAATAGGCACAGAAGGAGCATATTATAGTTTCGTGCAGGAGTCAATTCAACTGCAACTGTGGCAATATACTAAAAAGCATTCGACCGCAAGTACATTTTTATTATCCTCCCTTTTTGAAAGCGAAACTAGAGCACTGAATTAATGCCCATCGCAATGCTAAATGCATGTGGTAAGACATTAAGAGATACACTTTAGTAAAACATTATGAAACTACATACTTTAAGTATTAATTAGCTTCAATGCTGATAAAAAACAGAATTTCTCATGAGAAGACGCGATTAATACTTGTATCGCTGTAATGACACTTGTACTTGACTTGCAATCTATCAGGTGCAAAGATAATCAAATTGTATTATGTGCACTTCTGCACTTGTACATACAAAGTAGGATAGGATGAGTAACTTAACTTTCTAAAAAATAAAATCTCTTGTAATATTAGATTTATCTTGTTTTTGTGTTTCATACACAACAAGTCTGCAGTAATAAGAATATATTCTTAGAAAAAGAATCATGTTATTTATGACTGTATAGATATGTAGTATCTGGCTACAGTTTTGTATAAATGCACTTATAATAATGTCAGCATCTATAAAAATGAATATTCTTTAAATTGACTCGCTTTTACATTGAGTAATAAATAAAACAAATAGGAAACCCATAATAACTACTTGAGCTGTTTTGATGGTGGATCGGATGTGTATTATTTTTGTCTCCCTTCGTTTTAAAGTGGCAGGCTTGGTCAGCTATAATCATTGACATATGAGGTATAAATAAACACAAAGGGATACATTTGTGTAAAAGTCGAATGATATAAATGGAATATGACCCAAGTATAAAAATAGTTTAATCTGTGTACAGTTGGGCAGAAATTGGCAGCTGGGATTCACAGAATAAAACAAGCGATAAACACTGAAGAGGAAGAGGAAATTATTACTGAGAATTAAAAATGACTCAATGCAATTAATTACTTACATGCACATACTCACAATGCACAACGTAATATGAATAATAATAACATGACTCATAATAACACTAACAGCAACATCAACTGTAACTAACAATGTAAGTAAAATGTAAATGTAAAAATAATATCAACTTCATTTTACGAGTTCATCGACATTTGTGACAACATGCTGCATTTAGTGAGCATTGGTGTTCATAATCTTAATAATATTATTAAATAAAATTTATACTTGTTCTTTGTGAATGTAACATGTAGTGAGACGGGATTGGAAATTACGACGAGTTAAATATTTCGAAAATGCGGGAGTTCTTTTCAGATGATAAAATCGCAAAATGAATGTATAAATAGATTTTTAGATGAGATAAACATGTCACTGAAAGCGTCGCCCACAAAGAAGCGGATAATGGATTTTTGAAATCCTGTCTTCACATATTAGCAGTGCATTATACAGGGAGAACGTTTTATGGAGGAAGACACGAAGTGCAGAGCAGATCATAACCATAAATCTTTTTGCCATCTTTCTGTGAATAGACAAGTTTCCTAAAATGAGAGTGGAGCAACGACGGATGTAAATAAGCATAGATTTCAAAATCTGGATGTTCTGGCTCCACACAGGGCAAATAAGAATTTAAGTTGATGCAGCTCTCCTGATTTACATAAAGCTATAACTGTCTAGTGGCATTGCCAATATATTATAGGAGTGACGTACATTACTCAGAAACATATTATACGATCGTCCAATACGAGTCAGAAAATTCCAGACGACGACAGAAAAGATCGTCCATTTAAAATCTACTGGAAGAATTGACATTTGCAACGTGAATTCTTAATGCGACGACAATGCGACTATGCATGTGGAATTAGGAATTAGGAAAGGGAAGGAATAAAAGACAAGGCTGCTATTACATTACCATCATATTAAGCTGTATCTCCCTCCTCTCTATATATCCAATTACTATTCAAATAAATACGAAGCAAAAGGACGAGGTCAAATCTGCTCTTCCATTTGTTTTATCGCAAATCTCAATCTATGTCCAAAGCCCTTCATGATGCTACGAAGATTATATTGCGGTTTATTATACACCAGTTTATAGAAATAAATACACGGAACGAATCCTTCGAATAATGTGTAGTATTCCATAATATTGTCAGAAAATATTATAATCCTCAAGCTGAAAAGGACGTAAGGGCGACAGAAAGACTCGCATTGAACATGCAATCACACAAGAATCACATCTTTGGGAAATGCTGGATAATTGTATTTGCAATCGACAGTAAATAACCCTGACTGACAGTTTTTACCCGAACAACGTCAAGGTCGGTTAATTTGAAATTTTACGAGGAGCAGTTAAAAATGCAAAAGATGTCTACTGCAATAATAATAAGGCAGTTAAAGAACGGTGTGTTTCGTAAACGAAGAAAGAAAGCAGGTAGGGCAGCTTCAGTACGTAATACTTGGGTAATGATGAAAATCATAGTAATAAAGTTAAAGACCAGAGAGAGGAGTGTTTTCTACAAGACTCGTTTGCTTTATGTATAATGCAGAGAAAGAGTTTATGGTACACACGGCATTATTTCATGGCTGGCTGTAATGGAGGCAGAATTTTCGAGGCAACTTCTATTAACTATTGCATGTCAAGTTACAATACAATCCTGGCTTGATTGTATTTTGTATAATATTAAGAGGAGAGCAAGAGCTACAGAATGCTGCAACACCTGAAATGATGAAGCTGGCTGGCTGACTGATTGTGTGCGAGTTGCCTGAGCTTTCATGAGATCACTACGCCCGACAAAACCAAACAACCAAGAAACCAGGGCCCAGTGCATCTCTGGAGCAGTAAAGTAGTTGAGGAGGTGAAGGTATTAGTAAATAGCTGCTTAGATCCCCAACAGCACTCTTTCATTTACTTCATCATAAATTACACTAAGAAATCAGATAAAAACTCCTTTTACACAAAAAACAAAAGGTCACTCCAAATATGCATCTCAGTAACACACAATACTCACTGCGTTTACAGTACAATACATAATACCACTTTCTACTAATAATAATAAATCGCAAGTCTCACATATTATTCCAATATACAGAAATATGTAATCATTCTTGATAGTTGTGCTATACAGAGTGGTCTTGGGTTATCATAATAATATTATGTGGCTTATGTTAATTTCCAGAGTACGTATTTATTATTATTCATGTGGATATTGAAGACAGACATATACTAATATGGCACGTTCACATACATATACATTCATGCAAGTAACGAAAAACCGTACTATAAACAACAAGACTTACTATAAGTTAAGTTAGTAGTAATAAGTGCTACGTAACCCACTTTAAAGACCATATTAACATGTATGCACCTTTTTGTTCTTTGCTCCAAATATACACAAAAAAGAATTACTTAGACTACCACATCACCAAATAACATTTAAATCAAGCTTACACTTAAATGAAACCATTCAGTCGTTTAGCGTAAAAATTATTACTCGTTTTTTAATCCTTGATGTTTTATTGGAACAATGACTACTTGAAAATGACTTCAGGAATTATTTCATTCACAGAAGAACTGGAACTCCCTCTTTAAGAGGGGAAACAACAAGGCATTTGTAAAATTAGTAGTATTGTCACGATTTTTAGCAATAGGTGAGTGCTATATACCTACAACCTTTTTGTACTTACGATATAGGTATACATGTGAAGAATATGATAACGTTGCAAAGGCTTGCACATAATATAATATTATTATCTCTATAACGACCTAGCACTGTAACAGGAATGCAATAAACACAAACTTGTCTAAGTATCTGTGTAACATTACATTGTATAGAGACTTCAACTAAAGCTGTGACATGTGTGTCATAGATTTAAGAATAAGGCACACTCAAACAAAACACAAACAGCAATTGTCTACTACTACAAAGTTGCTACAGTCAGTTTTTCAATATTCACAGCTGAGGAAACAAATGTCGTTCTTTTTTGCGACTACACATAAATACGATGTACTGTAGGATTTGGCTAAAGTACTGAAAAAGAACGACGCTCCAATTTACAGGATTAACATGCATTTGCAGAAACATTACAAAAGAAAATACTGCTATAATTGTAGTTTGTACTGTCTGCACATACGTGAGTAACCACCACCACCATACGACCATAATAATAATGTATATGTGTGTGCAAATCCATAAAGAGTGCAAAAACAAAGGAGAACAGATCTGAGCAACTCCTTTTCTCACACCTACACAACACACAATGCTACACACTCCACTTGGTTACTTACACACCAAATCAGGACTACGAGTTCGCTCCGTCTATCAGACGACAATTTAGATCAACGTGTGCCTTTTTCTTATATTATAGTTACTTCTTCTACACTACTCCCAGAAGGTCAGAAAATATACAGAAAACTTTTATTAGTCGTACTTTTTATTCTTTTCCTACGCAGTTTATTCATGTGTCAACAAAATCTTTACTACGCCACATTTGCCATGCAGCATACGTCACACGCAAAACAGACAATAAATAGTCGCCGTTCAAATTCGAACATTTTTGCAAAATCCAAATTACATTCTTCTATACATTATTGCTCTTTTGTTAAAGAGGATAAATTGTATTGCAGCAGATAGTTGAGAATGAAAAAGATTGCAGTGGCAGCATAAACTCAAAAATGGTGAATTACTTCTCCTACGCTATTCTTGTCTCAATATAATACAAGGCACTTCTTTCTAAATGCAGTTTGGCTTTACAAGTGTACTCCTCCTGTTAGATGGAGATTGTACGGTAGGTCTAGTGCAACCACAACAGCAATTTCAAAGCAACGTTACATTACATGCACTTTTCTTACAATTACTACAACCAAACGTTGGTAGTTAGCACGCGAAGTAACTATTATTTTGCCATTTCATATAAATTGGTCAAATCTTAAAATGGTCTCGTTGAACTTTACACCTTTGAATTATTGCTCATTCCAACAGTTCACATCTTGAAATTTATTTTAACCAAATATGTCAATTGCAACTTCAGTTTAAAAAACTAAGTACAAATTGCCTAGTCCCAAGGAAATAGTAGCAACCTCTGATATAATATAATTTATATAATATGAAATATGAACCATCGTTAGATTTATGCAAATAATTACATAATTGAATCGTTTATGTCAACTGCATCATTCGATGTTACATCATATTACACTCAAAGTCGGCTTAGAAAAAATGATGCTACAAAAACTAAATGGATATACGCTAACGATGTATAAGTATTATGACATACCATCATCATGTTGCAATATTAGAGGTGGAAAGTTGGAAGCTACAGAATGAAACCTAATAATAGAATTTAGAATTATTCTACAGAAGTCAGTCGCACAAAGGAAGATTTTGACTTTTGACAGTTGGAACTGGGAAGGATACAGTGAAGCGAAATTGTAAGAAATATATGTGCGACATTTCAGCTTGGGTTCACGCAATCCCATTTCATTCAGTATAAACTCCAAGGGCTTAAAAGTCTCTACAAGAGACTAGAAATATAGACCAGCATACATCCAAGTATCCATGGTGTAAATCATGGTAAGTTTAATACTATACGACATAAGGTACATAAAATGCACACACCATGTTGTTCCACCACGCAATTGTACGTAGTGTTCGACATAAAATGGAAAATGACTATAGACGGAAGGAAAAGCCCATTGTTACTGGAATTACAGATACAGCTTAGTTAGTTTAAAGGTATCTCTGAATGTGTATACTGTGAATGTACCTATGTGGCATGTGCCCAGTATAGTGTATAGATGTGTATTGACATTATTGCGATATATATTACTGGAGAGAGAGAGAGAGAGAGAGAGAGGACGATCATATTATTTGTAGTATATACATATGACGTAAGGTTATATAATAACGCACTTTTAAGGCATATTGAGGCGAAAGAGCGTGTGTGTGTGTTGACCTCGCCTGCTCATTTATTTCAATCCTACACCACCATCAACACCGCCCGCCCCACCACCACCGACCATTCTTCCTTCGGTGTTCTGCTACCACCACCCAAATCACACGACCATTTGCACTTTGCTCCGTATCTCTACTCCCATAAGTTTCATCTACTAACAGCCGCATTGCAAAACTTGTCCGGAATAACGGAGAAGTTTGTAACAGTAGCAGCAGTGGTTTTCGGTGCATTAAATGTTAAAAGGAGAAGCGCTCTGGCCCAGTAGAAACTATAGCAAGCTTTCAAAACTAAAGTGATTGTAGGGGTTCTCGCAATTGCTGGGTTTCAGATAAAACTGCTAATGTTCTACTCACAACAGTAGCAGTGTACACTTCTCCACATTTCACATTACTTTTCCTGTAATACTCAACATGACTTTTCTACAGCTTCAGAAGATTTGATACGTCGTACTGCACTGATACACCTGCACACAATATTACACAATGAAATTACGCCGCAGCTGCTCTCTCAGATATATTATAAGAATAAACCCGTATTTGTCACAACCATGCTACACAAAACCACTCTCAATGTACATTAAAAATAAATCCAGATAATTTCACAACGCAATACTTGGGCATTTCACTGTAAACATAAAATGTTTTGTGATTGCATTGCACTCTGCATTTACTAAAATCATTTTAGCTTTCCAGATTTAAAAAGGTTTCATTTGACCATTTGACTAATGTCTTAAAAACGGATTTATTAATTTACACTGCATTTATATGAACTGAACCAGTTGTGTGGATTTGTACAAGGATAACATGAAGTAGTATTCAGGAGTCTAGAGAAGGAGGAATGAAAAATTGTAAGGTTATTTAGACTGGCAAAAACTTGGTTGATGTCAAATGAAAAATGACCTTAGACAATGAGGCGAGGACTCCGTGCGTCTAGTATTGCCTTATAGAGCAGACTTGGCTATTTTGTATGCACGTCATTCATAAACTGAACGTGCATATCACGACCAGTATAAAAATGATTGTAGAACAACGGCAATGTGTACTTTTTATGGTCATTTCCCCAATTAAGTGAGAAACATGGAGGGATATGATACGCAGGAGAAAATATATAACATGTCTGTCAGTCAATTGCCGTTTGTGTGTAGGCTGTTCACAGACATGTCCTATTAACCGAGTGCTGAAGAATAACAATAACAACAATAATTATTGGTATTTATTAACTCTATGAGCTATACAAAACTAACTGCAAGTTACAAGTAAGTCGTGGTTTGACAGAATGTCGACCGCAACTCAATGTGTTCCTTATAAACTGGTTTCATTTGCCTCTATCTGCATTTTCTGCATCCATGTAAGTGGAAATATTCGGTGTTGCTGCTGCTGCAGTACAATATTTGGTGTTTTTACTGTAAGTGGTAAAACGCTCTAGTGGAATCGTAAAAAATGACATAATGTTAGGAAGTGAACCATAAGTTGAGTACTTTGTGCAGCTTGTCAGTGCAGTAGTTTCTACCAAACTTGTATAATATCATCTTATGTAGTTGTAACCCAGACTTGAGTAATGTTTATACCTTCTTGGTTTTCAGCCTGGTGTGTAATTCCTACTCTCACTACTAGTATGGCATTATACATATAAAACTAACTTTAATACCAGGCAGGGCGATCTCTGCTAATACTTTTAGTAATAAACGGGATATGTGGAGGTAAGTCACTCGGTGTGCCACTGTTTACACACAGGGACAAACCGCTGCTGCTGCGCGCAGCTTTTCTCCGCTGATTGCCAGTTTTTATTCCATGGGCATGGACTCGTGGACCTATATAGAACACACACACTCATACTTGAACTATTTACTTGAACATGATTTTGTATTGTACATGAACGTGACTGTTTCGTCGGGAATGACTCGGTCAAGTTCGTCTTGAGCATTAGCCATAATATAATAAATTGCTTTGTTTTGTGCTAGGTACGTTACCTCGCTATTCAATTTATATCCAGACAAATTCCTAGACTTAATAACATGCCAATGTCAAATACTCCGCAGCTTTATACAGTCATAATAAAACCAATATTAACTTCTTAGCTGCATTGCCAGCAGTTGGTAATATCCGTAATTATACAACAATATGCAAATTTAGTGCATTCTTAAAAAACCATTCCAAACAGACACACATAGTTTTCCTATTTGAAACATACATGCACTTTTAATCCTTCTCTGTATGTATGGCTTGAATTTGAAATCCATGCTTTTAATAAATACTCCTGAAGTTAACGTATGAATATTTCCATTCGCATACACAGAAACAATGCGATTAAAATCTAATGGAACATTTATAGGCAATGTTATCATTTCATGTGTTATACCTACATAAATTAAATATATTGATTTTAGATTAAAATTGCATAACTTGAATGTATACATGAAAGAATAACTTAGATTCTCAATCAGTCATACAACAAAAAATGATGTCCAAGATTAGTTAATTAATTTTAATTACTGTCGTGCAGAGTTCTCTCAATAGAATTCCTGTAATAATAAATGATATGCATTAGTGACGTTATTGCAATTTTTATTTCCCTTCGCATTTCCAAACAAAACATTCTTATCTAAGAGACACTAGTTAAAGATATACCTACATTCTTTAGATATGAAGAAAATATATAAAGTGTAAATCATCTTGCTCACGCTAACCGTGTTGCACAATACTGCCTTAGTGCATGCGACGATAAAACAAAAGATGACAAGATGAAGACATGGACTCATTAACATACAATGTTCATTTGTTTCTGCGTATTTTCCAAGAAAAGAATGATTAGCGAAGAATTTATCTGTGCATGCACAGAACGTGCTACAGATTTGCATTTGCAGGCTTGGCTTATTGCAGTCATACCAGGAAGATCATACAATTTATTTTCTGCTTCAACAAGAGTCGAGACGAGGGCTGGACGATGAGCATTCGAAGTTCCAAGTGTAAACATTGATGTAAGTCTTCCACCCTACGAGTTCTCATTACTGAAGGATAAGTCGGCTTATATTATAATAGTCACAGTAATCTTCTGTTTTTCTATTTTCCTTACTACAATGCAATGTCTGCAAAAGGAAACTCAAAAAACAATGTGCATATACATAAATCTATTAATCCCTTCAAATAAGCAGAAAATCCTGCTCAACGGAATCTTCACTTCTTCTGCTTCATTTTTTACACAAAATAAATGTGGACTTTGATTACCAAGAAATGCTAAGCATAGCTAATAAAGTTATTATGCATAATGAAATCCGTATGTCCATAATATTATTGAAAACCCAAATTACAAATTTGTCTTAACGTTCCATAAAGTATAGTCTAAAGGAAACATTTTTACTCTGATTTGAAAGACGCCAAAAATACAATTAATAATACTTTATTTACTATTATAGGTAGACCGATTGAAAACAGAATTTGACGATGTATTAATCTTGATTTCCTATAACAACTAAAAAAGTGAAACTACTGAAAAGTATGCAAAACCTCTTCACGTGAAATTCTAAATATTTGCATTTGACTGAAATCGATTTAATTTGTATATATATTACACCGCTTCCAGCCGAAAACAGAAATTGCATCGGATTGTATTTTCATTAACTGTCTGTGATTTTTCAAGTGTGGAAATTGCCTGCAGTCGTTCATATGTTAGTTGCGTCTCACAAAGTCAATACAATTTACCGGCAGTACTATATATTTCAGGTAGGAAATTGAACTTTTCCTATGTCCTTCTAGAAACTATAGAGCAAGTATAATACTCTTTTGTGTTTCATACTTTAAAATGATGAAAAATTTTATTTGCTCAAAAAAGAGCACAGTAGAAATAAGCAATGAATGAAATAAATACAATGTACACCTCTAATCCTTTTGATTCATTATGCGCATATGATTCCCATGCAGTTGTAACGATTCTGCATTTATTTATCTTCAGGGAAGAACCTTTCATTTTACGCTGGTAAAATTAAATAGCGGGAGTAGAAACGTTTTATATGAGTTGAAAACTACCTAGGCATAAAATAGCATTTGTAGGATCCAGGTGGAATAGAATTGTTGTTGCTTTTCGAACCAATTTTTCTTTTTCCCCCATTGGATTATCTGTTGTATTTCCCAACACAACACTGATCCTTTACTTTTGTTTAACTTCCGCTACCCACATTGGCTGTGTACTTGACGGGAAAGGACAACAATCTTAAGTGCTACAAACAACATTAAATGGATTCAATTTGCAGTTTCCTTTCTCTCGACCTGATCTGATGGCTTTTGCTTTGAAGATGGAGCAGCGAGGATTTGCAGTAAAGTGATAATAATAAAATGTAAGAAATTGGTTGCTGGAAGTACTTCAGTTGATGTCCAAGCAGAAATTGATCCCACAAAAATTGCACAAACTTTGTTTGGCCTTACGACTTCCCAACTAACACCAATACCAAGATGTGCGCAATGTATCCTGTGGACTCATTGGTAGTCCACTGACACAATAAATAGTATTACTTAGTATATACACAAGTTACGACGCCACAAAGAAAACCAGAAAGTAGAAAGCCCAGAAGACTACCTATACCTGGAACAAGAATTCAATTGACTCGGACTTGAACATCTCTTGACAAATTCTAAGAATTGAATTGAATTGCATTCCTGCTTTTATGTTCGTACACATATCTCAAGTAATATTAGCTCAACTTCAACTTTAGAAAAATGCTGACTCCATCATTGGTATTGGTATCATCAATCCATACTTTTTGATTTATTTATATAGGACTGAAGTCCACCCTCTATAAGGTTGACATCACAAAACACGAATAAAACAAAACACAGGGCAAAGTCAGGTGCAGTATAGAAAAGAGCAGGAAAGAATAAGGACACATAAAGAATAGAAAAGTCACCTTTAAATCCACGTGCATCCCTTGCATTCACAAAGTCAACTTTTACAAATTATATTTAACATCATCGATACGCTTTCTGTTCTGTTTCACCGCATGAACCCCTGCCTGCTTTTTATATAATCTGAAACCTACACAATGCTTCTTTTCAGCCTCACCTTCACATTTTTTAACTCGTGGGTATTCTTCCATGTTCGAATTCAGTTGTTCTGAACATTCAAGCAAAGAGGCCTTCGTAATAATAATGAGATCTCATTTTATCTGATTGGAAGTCAACCTGAGTTTTTCGTCGATGAAGACGATATCTGCCTTATCCATCATATTATTACAAATCAAATAAAAACCAACCAAGTGGGAAATCGTAACAAATGTATTGCCACAATAAAAAATCATGTCACTTATTGAACTGTGATCAGTAATCTTTAATCTTAAGTGATATTTGCACTGCTTTGACAAATTATTCTCCACGTGTAGTTAATAAATTAATTGTCATGTCAAAATCATTCATCTTGGAATAGTAAATGCAGAAATGGCTCAACTATTTGCACATGCCACACAGACATATAAATATGCATAGCAAGAATAATATAAACCATTAGAAAGCCAATTTAAATTTGATATATCACAAGAAAACAGGGCAGTAGTAAGCTGAAATTGAAATTCATGAAAGAGACTATCTAAAACACACTAAATAAGATTAAGGAGAAGTCTGTTATTAAACAACGTTGAAATAAGTATATCCGTTTTTCTTGCATTGTGCCTAAGGTAAACATTCCATTACATTGCCTGGCTCCAGGATCTAAAATTATTGTTCTTTGTTTTGCCAGTTCCTGCTGTTCCAGAGGGCCACACGGATTACGCAGCATATCAACTTAAGTCAAGTCCATCGTCCTCCTTGTCTCACAGCTTATACACACAGTGAAATAAGTAATAGTAAAATAATCCTTCGTTATAGTATTTATAATAACATAGTTTCAGATAACACATTAGTATACAATATATACTTGGATGATCTGTGATAGCAGTGAGAGTACATACTGTTTGTGAATTAGTGAATCTACTCAACTCAGCTTAGAACAACTTGGTCAACTTACAACTAGATATACTGTGTACATACAACATACATATAGACAGAAAATGTTTGCTTGCCTTGCCAGTAGTCTTTGTTTGTATAAAACACATACCTATAGCTAGAACAATGATACTTTATCTATACAGACTTGACAAAGAAAATATATTGTCAAATCAGTCCTGCTAAGCCAAGTTAAAGGACAAGTGTGGACGTGACGAGAAGTTCAATGAGCCAACACAAAATTTTAAACATTTTCTCTCTGTCTCATTGTTACTCTCCAATGTGTATGTGTGTGTAGATCTCATACAATGGATGCATCGTGTGTTATTACTTTTTACAGAGAAAGAAAGAGAGGGGTGAATGAAAACACATATGGTCCATGACATGGTCCATGATGCTACTCTTGTCACAGTTTTCTGCGTGTATGTATGGCACAAGAGCCACAAGAAATGCACAGGGAAGAAGAGGATTCTATATACGAGGATTCAACATCATTGAAGAACATTTTACAAACTGTGTGGTTGCTGCAGTGGATTTCTCTGGAGTGAACACGTAGTTAATTCTATTGTCTTCCCGGTAATAAATAAACAGTTGTTGCAAGTAGACGTAACGCAATACTACAGCTCATTTCTTTTGCTAACTTTACTTTGGCTAGTTTTACACACAGGTTGAAATGTTCAATCGAATTTGTTAGGAATAGCAGTCTTGGAAGAAAAGAAAGAATGTCTGTAGTTCAAGTTGTACTTGTGAAATTACCAAGCTGCACCTTTCTTTCGTTTCGTACGAACCAATAAAATAGATATTCTCACTCAGTCTCATATTAAAGTCAGAGGAATGAACAATGAATCTTGTCAACTGTTCAGTTCTATTATCCTGTTCTTGTACATGTAATATTATTGTCAGATTAAGTGAAATAATGTTCTGTTCTATCTAAACTGCATCACAAGCATTTATTGCCTTACCACAACTACAAACGATTGCATTATATTGACCAGTTCCAGCCTGTCTTTTTGCTTAGTAATGTTTTCTGGAGCTAAACCACTGCGACATATACCTAACTATAATTATGGGTTGGTTTAGTTTCCCTTTACACAAAGGAACAACTGCATTACCTCAGCAAAGTTACTTTCATATTGAATTTCTGTGTTCTGTGTGGAAAGAATGGCGATAATTATACGAGCAAAAACATTTAATTCGTGTTTATTTGGCTTCGTCAATGTTTAAAAAGACAACACGCTCCAGCATCCAATTAATTCCAGTTTCCAAGAGGACTGACCTTGGATTGACGCTAAACAACTAACTACTTCACATGGAAAGGACGTAAAGCTGGACCACACGACGACCTCTTTCCATTCAATAAACTTATTTTAACTACTAATATCATTGCAGAGATGAAAGGATACAAAATACTTCTGGTGGAATGAGATTATATATAAGGCCGAATTTGGTGAGTTGACAAAGCAGATGGTTGACAAAGCATTACAATGCAGTATGTGTGAAAGAGAGTTCACACACAGGGAGCTTTTAATTTATTTACGATTTTATTAAATTCACATCCATCAACCAAGTTTTCAATTAAATGCTAAAGCATAGAATTTCGTAAGTTGCTGAGGCGAGGCCAATAGTGACGTTGATTATGCCATCGAATATATACTATCAACGATTTGAATCGATAAACAGACTCATCACTTTCACTAGCAGCAAAAATACCAAGACATTTATTTTCTCTGGCACAATCTTGCATTGGCTTGGAGTACGTCGTAAAATGTGTGCGCATGAAAGAGATGGAAAGTCAAATTCATTGCCAAACTCTGGCTCTGTTGGCGAGGTGGTGAATTTGGTGGTGAAGACAGAAGACCAAGAGAGTATAATAATAATATTATGGGTGCAGTCCCATATTATGTAGAGAGTACACTCTATAACTCTCAAGAAATCATGTAAGTGGGTATGGAGAGTGGTTGCCGAGCACACATTATGTGCAATGTCGAAGAAATTCTTCTGATTTCGTTGCTCAATCTAAAAATAAGATTTAGACTTTGATAAAGATCGACAGCATGTCTCCCTAAGAATTCCCCACGAATGCCACGCTAAATCTACAAATCAAGGCTGAAAACACGTCTTATTAGTATTTACCATTTTAGTATATCTAGACACACACACCAAACTTAAAAGCTCACAGTTTTTCATAATATGACCATGTGATACATACGGAATACTGAATATTTATGAAAATTACGCAAAGGAGTTCTGGCAAAAACAGTCCACTATATTCCACACACAGATTGTCTATAACCATTTATGCAACAACGGTTTCTCTCAATAATATTAGTATGCGTTGACGGGAGATAAAGATTTCAAATGCTTACAAATAATATAACTATACATACATTCTAGATGCTACTATGACATGACCTTCACGAATTGTAACAAAATTGAAACAAGGAAAGCATAATACTAAATTGACTATGGTAGCTATTTCTAATTCATGAGAAGAATTACAATGTATCTATTTCAGTAATCTATTTCACAGAATGAACATGAAGATTACGAAATGTATTCTATGAAATTAAATCTGCAAGTCAAATATGAGTAAGACAGTTGAATGATGAGACAAAATGACAAAAGTACATTTTTGAATGCAGGAAGACTGAAAAAGACATTGCAATTTCCAATGCCACTCACTCATCGTCAGTTGTTGAGAATTTTAGGGAGCACTTAAAGCGTCAACAACATGAACAGCGGAAACATTTTGAAAAAGTGTTATTGAAACAATAATAATTCTTTATGTGCAATATGAAGCAAAATAATTTCACAGTCGTTATACTCACTCGACTTGATTCTTAGCTGGTTACACTGACACTACTACAAAGAAGTACGTATGAAATGTTTGTTACTCATCTACATAATGTTCACCTCCCACACACAATATTGCTACTCCCATTTCCTATATTGCAGTACAGCAATAAATGGCAATTTGGCAATAAGAACCTAGACTTGAGAAGAACACGCACAACAGTTCCTGAATAAGACTGTATTGGTTTAAGTCTAACAAGTTTGGTATTAGTTGTAAGTATATTTATCACAGCCTGTTACTGGGATGGAGATCTTGCAATAAAGTTGTACTTGTTTAATGTTGAGTGTTTAGTGTGAGTGGGATCTGCGAGCAAGTGATTTCCTGTGACCTTTATGTGCAGGTGCCATAACTCCCTCCCTACACGCTTTCCACTACATCATCAAGCCATTTACAGCCGAAGGATATTATTATTGTTGTTATGATTCTTATTTTCTTGTAGACAAATACCCCATGGCAATTCCCTTCCATCATCTTCATTTATTATTCTCTTAAATATCATTACTGTCAGAATCAATAGCAGTGTTTAGCATTTACAACAGAATCGCTTGTAATAATGAGAATTTAAATTGGCACGGCACACACTAATTATAAAAACTATTTCCACCACTTCAGAATCGTTCATGTTCATTCATATAATATTTAAAATGAGGATTCGTAGCTGTAGAATGTATAGCTCACAGCTTTACAAATACAAAAGTCGTGTAGTTAGTATAAACAACAACGTGTACATAAAACGGAGCTACTTAGGTTTGATATGGGAAGAAAACCTTGACTGACAATGAGTATGGTAACCTAATTAGCGTATATAGTAGCAAGTAATGCAGCAGTAGTAGTGTAGTAGTAGCTACAAGTTGTAGGTAACAGTAACTGTAGCATCATCATCATCCTTCACCGTCGTCAACCATACAGAACAGATAACCGCAAGATTGCACTCGTAAAACGAAACAAAAAAGCCATCACATAAAAAGACTTGACTTTGTTATTATCTCTCGTCGGTTTTGCCAACATTTTACTACAATAGTTCCAACTGCTCCAACTAACTGCGAGAATAAGAAGCAGACAGACGAACTGAAATGATGTTACGTCTTCCACTCAACTTCAGCCATTCAGTCAGATATAGCAACGAACACAATTGCCATGGCTCTTACCTTACCTAATCACAGAGAACAGACTTATAACAGAAATAAAATAACTATTCTCTCCACTTCATTCATGCAATAAAATATCTAACTGCCAACTGCCACACAAACGTTTACTTCATTGCCCTTAGCTCCGTGTACAATAAAATGTAGCGTCAAATGCAAAGTGACTTATTTATGTGCGTGTGTACATCCAAAACGTATCAAATGACCGGTTCTTTGCTAAATTATCGCCATCATATCACTAAACACAATATCACTACACTTTAATCCAAACAAATTATCACAAGTGTAAGAAAACAAGAGTTAAGACAGATATACAGCCCTGATTCAACATAAAAGCATACAAACACAGCAATGTATGGATTGATGTTGAAGGTTAATGACTAAGGTTATAGCAGGAATATCCAAAAATATACAAAATAACTCAAAGTCTCAGCAATCTCTCGTAATTGTTGTAAGTGTCATCCTTATTTATAGTCTAAACACAATTCTTCGTTTTTCCTAACAATTAGTTTATTCGATTACATGGAAATTTGTTTGGTTTGACCTATACCTCGGTCTTATCTGCATGTAGGTATTAAAATAAAACAGTAATGATTAAAACGATTTGATTTCATTAATCCATTAAATTTATTTATGGTAAAATATTTATTGTTAAAGCACTCCGCTATATTGCTTTCAATAATCTCATTTCCTTTGTAACTTGTGTTGTAGTACCAGTTACAGCTTGGCGAAATATAAATCATTTTACAATGCAACAAATGCCAAGAGAACAAACGCCAACCTTCACAAAAGTAAGTATTCTCTTAAGTGTTAAGTCCATTAAGTATTAAAAGTGAACTACAGAAAAATCCATTTTTCATCATGATGAACATTGTAAGATTATTAGGAGGAGCGTAGCATCAAGAGCCAAATAGCCACCTACTGAAATACAATCAAACTTTCATCACATATATTATTATTATTATGAGCAAAGTGTAATCAGTAGCTAGAACTAGAAGCTAACTATAATGTGAGTAATTCTGCACATTCTCTGCTAACGATACTCACGTCAGTTACACTTAGCATTATAATCTGCGATAGACTTTCTGATATTTATTGTAGTAGCTTTTACTTTCACGAGTGTCTGTACTTGTAAGCTGTCGGTATGGAATGCCTTTACACACACACAATAACATTCAGATAACCAGACGTAGGTATGTATAGCTAATGTAATTTCTTTGTCTGCCATGTGTTTTACCAACCATCCATCTATTCTCATAATAATATGATTATCATCAATAATAATAATGTTCGAACACACAGGGAGAGAGAGAGAGAGAGACATATTATAACACACAGATACATTTCACTACCAACAGATTCAATTTTGACCTCATTTGCCAACATAATATTACTGCTATAAGGAGCATAATAATAATGGTGATTGTTATTTCACTACGTTGTCGTCCACATGAATAAGCTTTGTATGTGGTGGTAATAATAATAAGTACAACAATAAATCAGTATGCAATCCATTGATACGGAGTTCTTTATAGAGTCTGCATATTATTATCTACGATCATTTAATGATTGCCAATTATTGCTGCAACTGTAGACCCACAACAACAAAAAAGCATTTTTAGTTGTATTGCTTAACCTTGCAAAGGTTAATTCATTCGATGCACACAAGACTAAAATAAATTCCAATGGTATTGAAACTATTAAGAACCCAACCGTTTATTTCAAACAACAATTTGACAAATGACTGTGAAAGAATTCACACACATATTTAGAATACGCGGAAATCACTGTAAATCTTTACGAGAGTTTAATTTGTAGCGTCTCATGTTAAACATTTGACGACAGATTTATATATATTATCTCTTTTGTGTGATACACAAACCACCCACTTCATACTTACTTGAAATGTACAAATTGGTAAATTTTTGCATTGCAATGCCTGTCCTCGAACGCCACTAATTATTGTAAGTATACACAATATGTAACTCTCAGCGAGTATCTCTGTTCAATAAGAAACAATTGGCAACACATTATTTTTACAATTTGCATATAGGGATACTCACCACACGTTTACTTATTATTATGCATAATAGTATTATTGTAATCATTTAGCGTTAGTGTTACTTATAGGTCAGCTGAATTTAACTGCTGGCATACCTTATACCTCTGCAACTGCAAAAAAGAAGGAGATAAAGAATATCACTTTATAAAGTACCTACTACATTACATACCTACTTACTACTCAGACATTCATGCATAGCTTATATACCTAATCTGGTAGCTATTACTTTTACTGAAAGAACAATGTGGAGTGTACAATGTATAATACATGGTGCTGCTATAGATGGAAGTGGCATTGATTAATACACACCTTCACACATTTCTACTATTTGCATTTGTAAGTCTGCGTATTCTATTTGCACAGTGTTAATCCAAAAAGGAATTTCTTACATCATAAAATAATCAGAGTCTCACGACGTCATAGCTCGGCTGGCTGTATAAATATCTAAATTCGAAGTTTCGTGTTGTGCCCATTGTACAAAGATATAATATTTGCAGATTAAGAGTTCTGGAGTTACCACGAGTGTGTAAGTAATTGCACGACTGTGCTTCTACTTATACTACAAAGCACAATCGATTGGATCCTTCAATACCATTTGCAAATAGACAATGGCGGTTAAATGTGTGTGTATTATGGTGCTGTGTGGTGTCTGCTAGGCTGTCTATTTTTATATGGACACGTAATTATATCTGAGGCATTGTTTGAACATTGATCTGAACATAACGTACTGTTAGAACAAATTACACACAGAGTCAGATAATAATAGTCTTTGTCGTCGTCGACTACCATCAGCCGTGCAAATCCGCAACTTGACTTGACTGTTTGCCTTTGAAACATTCACTTGGTTTATTTTCTCACAATAATGTAACGCTTTATTGTTACTCAATTGACTTTGCAAAATCCCATACCGTATCGCTTCGTCTCATTCAAATCAAATTTAGTATTCTATTCGACAAATACTACTGCTGTCAGAGTTATGTTTCAGATTTACTATAGGAGGTACTTCTACAAGACGCAATAAGGATTGCTGCAGTAGTAGTATCTTAAAATAACAATCATAAACACACAATAATTTCATTCCTATCGAGAAAATAAAGAGATTGGTTTTTGAGTAGAGTCGAGTCGAGCACAGCTAAATGTTAAACTAAGCAGGACGAAATACAAGCCATGTCTTTTGTTCAGATATGACATAAAGGCCAAACTTGAAACACATAATGAGAAATCTTTATTCGCTTTTTAAGTCTCAGAGCCTTTTCAGACTTTACTTACTTATCATATGCTTCCGAATTCAATATCCGCCATGAAATGCAAAAAATTAAGTAAACACAGACATAAAGCACGTAGAATAGTACTTTAATAAGAAAAGGAACTACCTCAACTAAAACCTCCTAAAAGCTTCCCAAGTTCAAAGGATGTCGGTGCGTGCAGTAAATGAAGTTTTCCCAATCCCTAAATCTCATTTGAATTCGTCGCTAAAATATTATGAGGCTGGGCTTTGGGAATATAATAAATGATGTAGATTCCCATGGTGAAATGTAACATAATGGAAATGGTAAAAATAGTTAGACTTTTGAAAGACGACATACAGAGTTGATATAATATTCTAAAAGTATACTTCTTGAGGATTACTAAATTGGAAAAATGCTGGATGGCTCTACTTGTCAACTGAGTGTGTCTCTATATGCACAGATATAATATATTAGAGGTGCACTCTATATGGATGTATGTGTGATTCTGAAGCGGAAAGCTCCCATGGTTATTTCGTAAAGAATGTCGGCCATGTCCTTCCCCTATAGCTAAATGAATCCATGTAACATGACCGGACAGAGAAGAATAGAGATGGATGTAACACATCAAAATCTCATTTCTTAATGGAGCTCCTTGCTTGGCTTTTACAACTACAACTCTCTCACACACACTCTCTTCCCTTGTGTAGTAAGTAGTATTTGTACATGCTCCACTCGATCCAGACCATGTCAAAGTTAAGTCAAGCCTGAAAGACACCAATCCAATATAAATGACACCGACAAGTCGCTTTTTTCTTGCAAACGTGAAACGTCCATATTACTGTGAATGTTGTGTGTTTTGTAGCCAATAATACCAACCTATGTACTTGGTAGTACTTACAATTAGATAAATGTAAAAATTCTTTTTAACCTTCACATGTAGTACACAGTTACAGCTACGAGAGCAAAACTGCTTACGTTACAAGTCTTTGATCCCGTTCCAAATTTATACAATTACAAATACAAAGTATCTTCAGTACAAAACACACTCACAACAGATCGGCTTTGGGCAACCGGAGACTCCAACAATACGAATCGTTTATTCATTTACATTCGGAATACAAAATACGAATTACGGTTTTACGATGCTCGATGCGACAACGAATGTCTTACGTTGTGTTGGTTTAAATATTCCTTAAGAATACTACAACGTAAAAAATATAAACTAAATTATAAGAAAGATGACGATAAGATGCACCAGCTTCCTTTTCTCATTCCGTATATATTTATTTGATGCTACTACATATGATATGCACAGCCTGTCTCCCATATCATGTATAAATTCTAGAGAATAGACATGTGGACATCACATACACAAATACACACATGTGTACAACAGACAAGGCCAGTAAACCCAATAGTTGTATAGTATAGAAGAATGAACAAAGAGTGCATCTATTGACAAAGTCTCCTCGGGTTCTATTCAATTTCAAATATTTTCCCCTTTCCGTTTTTTCTACTTCTTATTCTCGATGACGTTTCGTTTAGCAGTGGAGGAGACGACGGACAAGAAGAGTTTACGTAGAAGAGACCCACAACTCAAATGGTAACTACGTATTGTATGTCCACAAAAAAGATAACCATCTTAAATACAATCTTCATCCTTACGGAACAAACAGACAAAAGGATGCTTTCAGATAGAGCTAAAGGTTTATTATTATTCCGTCGGAAGAGTTGATATTATAATATTATACCTACATGTCTACACACACATACGTATATAGCCATATACAGTGCAACAATAAATAAATAGTAAAAGAGATTTGGATTTTATCACAGTTAGTAGTTGACAGAGTTAGGGAGAGAAAGAGAAGAATATCGTAATAGAACCATTATTGTAATAAAATAAATAAGCTCCTCCTGGAGCCGCGTTCTTCTTAACACAAACTTTACATTTTAATGCATTTAGTATATTATTATGTTGATGTGAATACAAAAGAAAAAAGACAGACTAACCATTACCAACCAACTAGGAACTAGGAACTTTATGTATATATTTTGTTACCGTCTAAACTTTAATGTATACTGTAGCCTTGCCTTCTGTAGTAAAAATATTCTCGAATTCGTATTGTTGTTGGTGGAAAAACCTTTTTGAGCGCTAGAACTATACAAAGTGTATTGTAAAGACAAAACAGTAAAATCGTATAAACGTACCTTGTGGCCAACTGTCAAACACATGCTGTGCAATGTCTCCAGCTGAATCATTCGGACTGAATAAGAATTCCTTAGTTTTCCCACTCACCAATATTAGCCGGAGATTTATCTGCAAAAAGAAAAATTGTTTTATTAATAATAATGCAATGAATATTTGTAGTTTACATTAGATGACTGGAAAGATTTTCATCTAATATTGAAGTGCCTTTAATATAAGTTTTTATTTTTGACCTTTCATATTTTATGTAAATTGAATTGTCAAGTAACTCCTTCTTAAACAAAAAACTAATTTAAAAGCTTAAAAACTAATTTATTAACTTAAAAACTAATTTTATACATTTATTTATAGATTCAATTAATGCGGGGACAAAAATTGACAGAGTAAAAGCATCAGAGCAGTGCATAATTCATATTATTGTACATATTATACATACCATATTTACAAAATTCATAGACACGTTTTCAAATATTTGTATTTGTACTCATGTACATTAGAGTGTGTCCTGTATGCTTTTTCCGTAAATTCGTTTTAAGTTCACGGTATTATCAAGGTAATTGTATCTGTACCACGACGATGCATTGATAAGAAATAAGACATTTTGACCTGAATTGTATTTTACTTAACTAACCCAATAAAAGGCTCAGATAATATTGTGGTGTATAAAAGAGATACATTTACATAACACGTAGCGATGGTAAATATTGTTTAACCTACTAACAACTATCGATATGTATTTATAACCATTCATGGTTATAGTGGAGTAGTAGTAGTAACCATGTGAGTGAGACAGTGAGTTTGACCTTTATTAATGATCGAACCAAACTTTAATATTTTACAAGTACAACC
Source organism: Pogonognathellus flavescens (assembly GCA_019776165.1). Taxonomy (NCBI): domain Eukaryota; kingdom Metazoa; phylum Arthropoda; class Collembola; order Entomobryomorpha; family Tomoceridae; genus Pogonognathellus; species Pogonognathellus flavescens. Next base: position 48,279 of record JABASD010000560.1, read on the forward strand.
CAAAACGGCTTAACTGAATACTCAACACTTAATAGTGCAGTCAGTCAGCACAATACGCATCGGTTATGTTTTGCGGAAAATCGATAGTGCCGGCCTTCTGCCCTTGCCATACTTACTTGTCTTTTCATTTCAGAGCACACACTCTGTCAGAATTCATAACTTCTCATAAAACCTTATTCAACAAAAACATTTTTCGTGTTTTACTTTTCCAATATCATAGATAAAATGTTTAGTTCAATGCTTCGAAAAACTTTTCCAAACTTTCACTAGTTTCAGTCATCTACAAAATATCTCTAACTCGGGTTTTAATGCTACCATTTCTGCGAATCGGGCAAACCAAAAATTTCTATATGAAAAATACGCTTATAATGGCATAATATTAATACAACATATTGCGATCACAATGTATTATTTTTTGTTAAAAGTTATATTGTCATGTTCTATAACTAGGTACGATTTTTATAATGTTCAAGAATGCATAAAGTTGCAAAAAATTACTTGTTGAGAATTACACGGCGACAATACTGAGTAACATTGCCTATTTAGGTATAGCACCCATGCAATACACAAATAAAAATTTGCTTTGATTATTACGTTACCCTTCCGTTGGAAGTGGTCATATTTTCCATGTACTACATAAGGTACACTTATTTATACCTGTATGTAACAATGTAGCCTTTCTCGTAGACAGAACAATTAAATTGATTCATTCATTAATCACTTGCAAGAATAGTTTCTCACGCTACCTGCTCACCAACTCACGGCAACAATATTATTAATAAGTACTTTACAAGCAAGCAATTGGCCTGTATTCCATTATAAATGAATTTGTACACTTAAACAATTATTTTACGACAGAAGCCTGTGCATATTGACCTACAACCACTCCGACAGGCTGTCAACCTTATTATTGTCAGGATTTTAGCCTTCTTCATTCCAAACCGACATAAGTAAGGCACAATCATAAATTTAATGCGCTATATGAGCATGTCTAGTATCAAAATAAGCACTCTAGATAAAAACAAATGACCTACTACGATGCAAAGTAACAACAGCAGTGCGACATAGGAAATGAACAAAATATGCATGTGTGAGAAAATAAAATACCTACACTTGTGAGCATCATCGTCACTAAATATTGCACGTCTCCCCAGGGAACTCAAGATAATGCAACAACATTTTTCAGAAGAAATTGCGAGTTAGTCAGTTACCCTCTTTTCCTCCCCCACTCTTTGTGCAAGTCCAGAGAGAGAGAGAGACGTTGATTGCACTGTGCTCCTTTGCAATTGCACTAGGTACTGCTAATGTACTAATAAACACTTCATAGTTCAAGGGTGGTGTGGGAAGTTACTAATGAATATTAGCAGTGAGTTCTTCTGTTAGGGTGGAAAATCCAAAGAGAAAATAATTCCTTCATTATTTGTGCACAAATTAAAATTTTACTAGTGCATATGAATGAAAGATAGATACTTAGGTACTATAGGTACCAAGTTTCGGGAAAAACTAATAGGTACCGCAGATAATTTATTCTTGGACAATCATCGAAAATAACCATTCAACGTAAATAGATTTCGTGCAATTTTAATCAAAATTGTCAAACAAATCATCTTCGTTTTGTTAATTTAAGTTACATTATGTGTAAAATTTTGTTTATCCTATATTGAGACAGATTTATGCAAAACAATTCGAAATAAATATTCTATACAAATGCGGATATATTATTTTCGTATGTTTTATGGTTGAAAGGATTAATATATTATGATGAATCAAGTAGATTTGTGTTTTAACATGTAGACATTCTTAAGAATTTTGACAGCAGAAAAAATACATGGCACATGGTTTATTTCTTTATAATTGTGCGATATGGTATTATATGTTAAGCCAACTACAAAAAATGCACATGTGTAACCTAAAACGTAAAATACATGATTAAAATACGCACAAGTATATTGAGCATTAGCATTGCCAACAATAGGACCATAATTATGTAATATGGTTAAACCTCCGTGTATGTGGGTTGGACATATGAAGTGGAAAAATAAGGAATGGGGAAGGAGGGTGGATATTGGATACGAACCAGTCTCAGTCTTGAGTTAGTTGCAAGACGTTATGCTTCGCTGCCTTCTAAGTCGATGACCAGGAATAATGATGAATGACAAACACATTTACAAACAGCTGACAATTCATGAAAATCCAATACGCACAGAAAAGGGCAGTCAACAGAACCAAAGTCAGTTCTGTAGATGATTCCTTCTCACTGACTTGTTTCGTTTGTTCGTGGGAACGGAGAGCAAGATGAAGAAAATGCTTCTTCAGACTCCCTCACATTCTCAAACCCATAATATTTATTTTTCTTCTCAGCTCTGATCTCCAAATTATTACGGAACAGTGCATCTTGTGTTACGGAGTCGTCCATAATAATTTATGTTGAAATTACTCTAATGAGTATAAACACGGATGTTAAGGGTTTAAGTACAACTACTAAATCTATAAAGTATTTTATCATCGGTACACAAAATGGCATTTTATATTCGGTTTCTTAACATTGACTCTGATACTACACTGGAAACTGATCAATGTGCATCCATATTGTATTTATTAAGAATCTGTCGAATGTTTCCGAAAACGTTGCTACTGTAAATATTTTACATCTGCAGGCGTTGTATTTTTAAGAGACTACTGGCGTGATGAATGAATGGAATTTTGTTAGATTGTACGTTAATAAGTTGCACTGCACTTTGATGTTAGACAAGAGAAGTAGTAAGTGTAACTGTGTTTGAAATTGTTATGATAGGAGCAAATTCATGTGAAGGCAGACATGACAAGGCACGACTACTTCCTTAATCTTTCAGGCAGATCCCATGAAATTCTACGTAATGCGCAAATTGCAAGGGTTATTTGTAAAAAGACAACACACATTTTTCTTGCTTAAATCTAACCAACTCATTCATGTCCCAAATTATTCGATGACTTACTCGATTTGATTTAACTGCAATTGTTTCATCGTTTTTGCAGATGCCGTACATTTTTATCATAGAGATATCTCGCTTCGCTGTCTGATGATGTCAGTAGATTCAATATTACTACAATGTTGTTTAGGTACTAATAAATTGCTCGCTTCTTATAATATTGTATTAAGACTGCGGTAAAATGAAATGCACACAAAGCAAAGTAACATAACATCTACTATCAACAAAGTGCACACAAACAACTCTACAAAAATCAACATACCTTGTCTGGTGTAAAACTCGTAATATTATTTCATGTTCCTTGTTGAATTAAATCTTAAAGCATGAGCAAGTAGAATACTCCAATTTACTTTACACTACAAGCATTATTGCGTGTATATTTATTATCATCACAAGCATCCAACATAAAATACCGTTGTTTTATTATTGTCTGAAGTAAATTGCAAACATGAAAACAATACCAGTACCTATATACAAACATCTATAGGGCCATTTAAATTGTTCGTTACCTATTGCTTAATACCATGCACTGACTGACATGTCGCTTAATTTTTATTTAGAAAAATCTTCGAGTATTTTAAAATTGAAAATTGACGCAATAAGATTTATCTGTATGCAGAGACATAACTAATCCTTTTGTAAATACATAATAAGCATGATAATAGCAATGTCTATATTCCACGGCTGATGCCACAATGCCGTGCCATAAACAACAAAGTTGAATTTTGCGTTGAGAGGTACCGAAACTATTTATGACAACAAAATCACCATAAAAACTGGTGCCATCATATATCAAGCATTTTATGCATTCACGATGCACATCGTGTGTGTGTGTGTGTGTGTGTGTGAGTATAACACAATCAAAAAGATTTTAATACTTTGCTGAGCTGAGCAAGGTTTGTTTATAGTTTAGAAGCATTTTCCCATCACAGGCAAAGCTTTGGAGCATAATGGCAGGTAGTAATGGCGTTTAGAGTAAGACCGACGCAAATGCACAGAAATGTTGATGATGGAATCATAATGGACCAATTCGTTTTCACAATTTCCCAACGTAACTTTTTTCATGAGTCGAGTTGAGTCTACGACACCATAATAATATTGGAACAACCAAACTTTCTACAGAATTTTATGTTCTGTTCATGTAGACTTGTTTTCTTGAGTAGATTGAACAACCGAATTAAAGCTCACTATAATATTTTCATTGCAGAACGAATAGATTTCACCACATGATAAAATGTCTGTGCCTGTCTGGCTAAATTACCTTTTTACTTTAACAATGCATTTGCTTCCCTTTTCCCTTTGTTAACCTCTTCGCCTTCAAGTCAAACCTACGGTCCCATTCTCTAAGTGCAAAATATCCAATTATGTAATTCAAAACCATTTCCGTTTCTGATTTGCTGAAAAATTAGTAACACTTACACACTTTACAACGAATCAAGAGATTAACACTAACCGCCCGTTCATTAACTTTAACTTTAAAACTCTTGAGTAAACAGGTTCTTTGTTAATGCAAATACAAATGGTACAATCGCTACACACTTGTCATTTTTGTCATCACAAAAAATTCTTTTGCTACGGTGCTACGGCTACTTCAACTCAATGAATTATATTTTCAGAGACAGCTTGGGAATTTTACACGTGCACAGAATATCACTATATAATGCAACCAATAAGTTACAATTTTAATCATTTTTTTGCCTCATGCGATTAAACGTTTACATTTTTAATTTTTCAATATTTGAAGAATTAAAAGTATGTACAGCATTTAACATTCCTTCTGTTCTGACTCATACAATGCTCTTAATGCATATTAATAATTGCCAAATCGGTACAAAATTATCCTATAACAATTTCTAACGTTTCGCAATACACTAATGGACTAATAATGCATATAAGTAATACAATTTAACAGTGAAATATAAATCGATACACATTAATATTCATTACAATGGTATTCTAAAGAAACATTCAGAAGACATAGAAAATATGTGAGTAGTGCCACGTGAAAAATAATTAGCAGCAGGCGTTTGCTCATGAAATCCAGTTTGCGGTATCCTACAGTTAATATTAGAGAATGATTGACTTGGCCTGTTAAACTCACAATTAGTATAGAAAAAGGAACTCATTGAAGATTGCGAAAAATGGACAGACGCTGAGGCGCACAAGTAATTTGGATACAATTTTTAATACATATACTACAAATGTACAACACATATAATATACATTACATGACATGCATGTATTTCATGTATACTATGTACATATTTCATAATTGGATTGCATGTGCGAACTTGATGGACTGTAATAAACTCTGTGTTCATGTTGGGATGGCCACACGAAACCCTTTTTGTCACGTCTTTTGTGTCTGACTAATACTGCGATTAAATTGTCACGGCATGTCAAGCCACAATACTACAATTCACTAGGCGACTTAAACTCGAGTAATAAGTAAAGAACGACTGCCGACTGAATGAATGTCCAACCAGAAGAACGATGGAGTCTTCATCAGTCTGCTCTAGAATCATCGTGCTGCTTGGCTTGCACAAGTTTTTATTAAACCTTTCTACTTGAAACTTTATCTTAGAAGCCAAACAGCTTCAAAGCTTTTCATAATGCAATGCAACTCCGTCGTTTGCGATTATTACTTTACTGTAACACCGTAATAATAAGTCAAGACATGATAATTTAGTCTGAGGCCACTTAAATGCATAATATAGATCTTTCAGTTCACTCACAGTTCCTTCATTCCCCTACACAACCAACATATCATTACAACGACAATGAACAAAGTAAACCTCTCCTGTCAGTCGGACTCGAATGAATAAAAAAGGTGAAAACACCTCTTCCATCATCATTGTCATTTTTCTAGTTACTTGTGCATCGCAGGCTTAAAATATACTGTATACATATACTATGCTAGCTATACTGAGGTAATGCATATACTCATATCTCAGTCAGTGCAAGAATATGAACTTTGTGCTACTTATTTGTTTGTACATGCAATCAATTCACCTACTGTTGGAAATTGATGTCATTAGCAAACCATCAGGCGTTTCACAAAACGAGACAAATTCAAAAAATTAGTAATGGGACATAAAACAAGGAAACTCAGGAAGGAAAAAGTATGATACAGTAGCAGACGTACCTAAATTTGTATATATATGTACAACTACAAAAAGTGATGTAACAAAACTTCCCTGAGTGCCTGAGTAATCCTTAGCAATTGGTTAATACACCAACACGCAAAAATGATCGCAAACACAAGACCACTTTATTTCATTCCCATACAATCGTGTCTTGTTTGCGTATGTGTATTGAGAGTGTGTGTCACACGTAATTGTGGTAATTGTAAAAGAACAAAGTAGACCAATATGTAGGAAATGCACGTGGCTGCATTTAGTTAGCGATTTTTGCCTAAATGATAATCCATACTATCTCATTCTATTAACTTACAATGCGACCACAAAATATATCACAAGTGATTTGCATGCTATCAAAAAAAATTATATGCTCTAAAAGAATCATACTTTTATTTAAAGGTCGAGATTTTCATATGCTTACTCTATTCTTCAATATGGTTGGAATTTTCAAAATATCATTGGACGTGTGTAGCAAACTCAAATTCTGGTTTTTTGTTCCGTGTGTAATATTTAATATCAAATGCAGAAAATAGAATATCAAATATGTAAATAAACCATTGCAAAATGGGTGTAAACAAGTAACTAATGGAACAGTGACACTGTGATATGAACTATGACACGGTCACCTTAACTGTGGCATCGATTAGGTAAACTGTGAAACCGTGTTAGCAGCAATACTATAGCGTTCTTATACAAGTAACATTCGTTACTTAATAATGCTACAACATGCTTCAGTGTATTTTGAACATTTTTGTTTAGGTATATATTATTGATAAAAAAATTCTTTATAATGAACACTCGTACTTGAATATTGAAATATATTTCACGGAATCATTAAACCTTTTGGCTTGCCAATAAGCAATTTATATCATGTACCTACTACTAACTTAAGTACTACGTGGAAATTGATACATATATTCTACATGCTACTGTTACAGTAAAGTATAGATATCTGCTACACGGCTTGATTAAATACAGCCGATGTATTTAGCTTGAATTCTGTTAATTGTGCGACAGCCTAAAAATTAATTACCGTGCTTCGTAGTACAATGCACGAAATGAAGGATCCAGTTGCCCGCAAGACGAATTTGGGAATATTATTTGGCTGAGTAAATCTAAGAACTGATACAGCAGAACTGATAAGACTCGTAGTCATCAGCAGAAATTCAGCATCCTCCATTGCTCCATTATGCAGTACGAACAAACTACCTTGTGCCATTATAACATTACAAAACATAATTATCTTAATCACTTCGTGCATCTCGCTTGTAAGCACTTGAGTCGTTTGTTCCTCATGCTTCCACCATTCCTCCAACTAAATCAACGGCAGCAGACACTCGACTCGAGAACTTCGAAATAATATTACGACGAAGCCTTAAATCCACCCCTACTTACTCCTGCCCTGGTGCAATTCAATTCGAACTGCAATGTGCAATCTAAATTCGCAAACAATACTGTTTCTGTGTTGTCATGCATGCGTCATAAAGATTCTTCGTGAGTGAGGAGTGCCTTGTCTGCAACAAACGAAAGCACACAGAACACGAGTATGCTCCACTAATAAAGTACATGGATGGGGGAGCTGTGGGGAGCTACGGTTGCTACAATCCATACAGACTCACAGTCAGAGAGACTCAGAGAGACGAACAAGACTCAGGGAATGTGGATCCTTCATACAACGAAACCTCAACCACCACCAACTACCAACTATTGCTCCCTTTATCCAAATCTTTCGTTTAAAATAATACTTTGTCCCCTGTCTTGACTCTTGACTACGCATTTAGTCGAATTCGAAAGTTAGTCACAGTCAGTTTACACTGCAATTACTAACTGCGACTGCAACACATCATTCACCATGCGTTCATTTCCATCTCTATTTTTATAGCGTCTCATTATAATACTACAACGCTAACTCTAATTTATTATTATGATACTTACACAGTTATACTTACACAAATATTATTAACTTCACAAGATCTACAACACGCACAACAACTCTAATTCAAGCCTGCTCAACTTAAGTCTTCACTTGCTAATTATTTTTAATTCCTACGTTGTATGTATGAATGTTGGGAGTCTCGAAAATTATATAATACTGTCCTTGCAATATTAATTGCAGTTGTGTAATGTTACAACGATCAATGAATTGTAGTTAAACATAAAACAAAAAAATAAATGTTTTTTCAGTTTTCATTGATTCAATAACTTACGTTAAAGAAATTCAGGGGTATTTCATTAATTGTTCATTCTTGGTTGCTGATAAGAAATTGATTGGTCTATTGCAGAAATAAATAATTATACAATAGCCTAATAATATGGTATTAGTAGAATATACTTACTGTAATATACCTAGAGATACACGATGTGATATTATGCTATAGAGATCTACTACAAAATTATATTTTTTATGTATTTCGCAACAGATAACAAGTATTTGCATGAAACACAGGCCATAGACTGCCACTGCAATAAATACGTTAATGTATTCAATGATTTTATAACATCGCAATCTAACACAATAATACTTGTGATAACAAACACCCATCTCGTCATTACAAGTCTTAGTACATCTCAAGACAAGTTATACTATACGCATAAATGTTACCAAAATGCAGGCCTTCAAAATATATACACAAGTAATGTTTCTTTAGACAATTTAGAGTTTAGATAGGCAGCATGTACAAAATAGTATAACAATAAAACAAAGCAAGTAAATGTACCGTGTTAAAATTTAGATCACCAACAATTGGCTTCAAGTGCCATAATAATAATAGTAATGCTATCAAGCTACTGCAAACTTTTGTCCTGCACCTACATTAAAGCAATGTGTGCAAATTCAAAATAATACACACCTACATTAAAGTAAGTACACTTATAATAAGTACTATTTTTACATTGTACATATTAAATGAAGTTTCACAGCTAGTTCTGTGTAGGTTTGCATTAGTGCCTATGCAGTACTTTACTATTTATTCATAAGAAACTGCATGATTATCTTGGAAATCTTTTCACTCTACCCTTATGCTTAGTAAGACACTGTGATAAGTAAGATATGGCTAATACTTCTTTTGTTGCACAAGTTTCGTTTTATTGAATTACTTTACGACGAATTACTCTCACCTTTAATGAAGCAATAACGTTTCCATTCTTAGTCGCAGTCGCATATATATATCTATATAACATGTGGCAACACAATAACGTGTATTATTTTGGACTTATGAATGATAGAAAATTTTACTGCAGTACCTAACCTATAGTACCTACCTGTAAATGGCACACACACAACAAAAGCTAACAATAAACGCAGTCAACAATTTATAGGTGCCTTTTTTGATACTACTACTGTACTTACTGTAAACTCGACAAGTCCACTTTACTGCATTATTATAATTAAAAAATATTATCCACCACAGAAGTTTTAAGACATTTTTATTAGACTTCCTCTCGTAGTTGTACGATTTAGTTTCTTACTGCACACAGACATACTAACACATTCACAATAAATAAAGATTAGTTTTGTGTAGCCATAGTAGTAGTAGTAGTCTCGTGTTTTCCACATGAGAGATTTTCGTCAAGCAAGTAGCGTGCTAATATTATAAGGTTTTTACTCCACAAAGTCCATATTACTGCGTGTGCGTCCTTTTTAATGTCTTTTCTTAAACTAGCCTTTTAAATAACATTATATTGTAGTAGATATTCAGATATTTATTACAATGAGTTATGCACACACTACTGCAGTAACTGCTTTAGGATTTTGGCATTTAAATTATATACGCAGTCTGTGAGCTGTGTAATGTTACTGACATAACAGAGAGCAACCCAAAAAACATGCATGCACTCTTTAGCTTTTTCAGCATAACAGAACATTTTTCGTTACGTGTTCTACCACAATGTTTTCTCATTTGTATATAATGTCTATATGTAGTATAATACCCTTTAAGGTTTTTGTAGCATGAACACATAGGTAAATAACCCAAAATTCAATTGAAATTGGGTTGCTTACTAGAGATGAACAAAACATTTTTACTCTATCTCAATGAAATCCTTATGTGATGGTTTTAATTCTATAATACCTATACCTATACTAAATACCTATACTTATTGTCTCATATGAGAGATCGTAGTTGAAGAAATGAAGGATTTATTTATTTTTTGGGTATTTTTGTGTACCTGAATGTTTATATTCATACTACTAATAGTTGCAGTTGCAGATGGAAGGAAAAGAAAACTTTTGAAGATTAGTAAGGTCGTAATTGCTGAAAGAGTATAATATTATTGCAAACTGAAACACTAAAAATATAACACGGGCAATGGAAAGCTCGCATAATTCTGGCTTGGAGTTGTGGTAGCTCACATTAACCAGAACGCTGAAATAGTGTTTAGCAAATGGTAATGGTCGAAATAAGGTCATAAACAGAGTACATGTTTATCCTGGCCGAACCACACCGAATTTTATGAAGGTCTGGGCTGGGATAGATACACAAGGTAGGCTTTACAACAATTCATACAATCACAACCGTCGGCTTTGACGTGGAGAATACACTGCTTAATATACAACGTCGTTAGTATTCGTAACGTTGCTGTTATTCCTATTACCGTTGTTATTAACTGTTATTATCCTTCCTAATATTGCAGATCGAAACTGCATGAAGAATCTAAACAGCAAATATAGTAACGTATACACAGCAATTAATTACTTTCAATTTTAGACTAGAATTAAGGTGTGGTTGGCACTATATTGTTAAGGGAAGGTCATCAGGGCAATTCCGATGGTAATTTGATAATTGTAACATTGTAAACTATCTATGAGGTTACATTCCCGAGAAAGGGAGACTGAAAACAAGCGGAAAGATTGGTATAGTAGTAAATTTGCATGAGATCGCATAGCAGACATTATTTATTCAAGTTGCAACAGTAACATAAATTTCAAACGCCAACTATTGTCATTCTTGTTCAGGCTTTCAGAATACTTCTAGGAAAGTGTCATAATATTATACAAGAATTTCGGTTTTAATTTACTCTGTAGTAAAGTGGAAGACTATTTTTTATTACATGTCCTCAAGCATTTTTATCATACATTAGTTGGGAAACTGCTTGCATTGATTCCGATTAGTATTGTATAATAATTATCTGCACAATAAGCATATAAATTTACTTATACATGTTTGTACCCAAGAACACAAGATGGAATTAACCAGAAAGGGAAACGAAGTGTAAATATATGTAAAGTAAATATACACCCTTATTATTATCAAACAAAGGGTCTAATGAATCCAAGTAAAAAATACAACCGCAGCTCGGTAAGGCAATTAAATGAATCTCCGGAGATTTCATTTAAACCTCGCTCATTTTATTATTTACAAAACCGAGCAGACTACGGAGCGTTTCACTGACTAAAATTGACTCTTAGGTGTGGTTCACAGCAAGGAAAACTGGCTGTGCACAATGAAATTTATTTATTATAATGTGAAAACTAACAACCTACTCTTCCACAGAATTGTCATAATCTTACCGTATACACAGGGTTCAGACTTACTTGGAATTAACATGAAAGTTGTAACTTTTATTAATCTCTAGTTGTACTTTTAAACTTTTCCAGAATTTTCAACCCTGTAGCTACAAGGGTTTATAGTGGAAAAGAACCTACGTGTACACATTTTAGGGCAGTATATTTTCCATAATTATGTAGCAGCTCAAAGAAAGAAGTTTCAGTAGTGGAGCTAATTAATCCCAATAGAAGACTTCTTGGTATCTCCACAGCAGAATACCGTAACTCAAGGTAATTAGCATTAAGGAACATTTTCTTACCTACCTAATTTATATATACTTAGATAGAATGTATCAGTGAATATAAATGCCTGCAGATGTTTAATACAACACAAAGATGTATAAATGGAGTACGAGCACGAATAAATACACTTGAGATGACTATATAGGAGGTACTAATTCTCATGTTCATATATATTTACTACCAAAAGAAAACACACACTAAACAACTATGCTGATGTTAGTATTAATAAAATCTACACTATGGCGAATTAAGTGTACCTGAAACGAATCAATTAATATAACGATGTTAACAGAATATCCACATCATGATCATATTCTGTTAATAAAATATTATTTAGAAAAACAATTTTCTAATTTTTTAATTTCTAAAATTTCAAAATTTTTGTTACCATAACCAATTCATATGTAATTCCAAACATTTTTTAATGGAAAATAAAAACATTTTCGTATGAAAAATTTAGCCATCTACATATTGGGTCTAAAAAATACACGAAATAGTTAAGTTTACTTTCGATATTAATTTGTTTTCTTAACATTGGACGTGCTAGTGTGATCTAACTATTTATTTACACAACGGAGTAGTAGAACTTTAACCAACACACTAACCTAACAGAACTAAAACGATCCCTGAACATTTCTCCAGGCTCGATAAATTCCAAATTATTACCATCTAAATTACAATGCGGTAGCACGATAAGGGAAACTTTTGAGGAAATGATTTTATAGAAATTTCCCCCGGGTCTCTAAGCATAGCACAAGCTTGTCTTGCTCCGTGTGTGTGAAACTTTGCCTGTGAATTAATTTCCAACCGTAGTGACTGTGCCGTAATACACTGGAAGACCACACTCAGACGGAACGGGCATGCCATACAATACAGCAGCATCATCATCCCACCTTTTCCTCCGAATATTAGTGCACTGCTGTATAGATCTCTGTTTTATTCTCACACACCATTTGTACATGGAACATCGCTTGGTTCTTGCAGTTGTATTTTCTACTATATTTTACACGTGTCTATAAATCCTGAACCACCCAAGTAAGGAACAGCCACGCAGTTTCATTCAACGGATGTGCAATACTATTAATGAAACGACGACGATGGAGAAATTCATCTCTGTTTGCTTTTCCAGAAGACCCAGACAAGGCGAACGCATAAAGAAGATTGAATTCACTTTTCCAAATTATGTCAACATTCCAGATGTTTGCAATGTCATTTCACCAAAGTAATACAATGGATCTCTCTCACAACAGGGCGCATGAAATGTACCAACACGGAAGTTGCAAAAAGGGCAACCAATCTCCAATATTTTCAACAACTTTTTCCAATCTTACCTGTTCACATATATCAGAAGATATTAAATGAAATGATGCATTTATGTAAAAGGAACAACGTAAATGACAAAAATTAGATCTAAATAAATCTCAAAAAAGTTTCAGTGTGTTTTCACGCACTGACGTTAAAATGTTTTGTCTAAGTTTTGACTTGAGACTTCAGAAGGTATCAAATTGACTACACCTTTTAATAAACTTTCATTTCAACAAAATATATATGAAAACGAGTTAGAATAACGATGAGAATTTAAAATTCTGTTTCGATTATGGTGGTTGCTTTGAAAATGATTAACTCTGGCAAGTATTAGCACACGAATACAACAAATATAAATTTGTCCTACTACTAGTCATTCGACTGTCGTGGCAGGGCAATCACCAGACAGAATACAAATTTAGTACGAAGCCTGTAGTATATTGCTTTAAATACCCTTAAAAAGTAAAAAATAATATTACTGTTGCCGAGAACACTATAACACTTCATCTGTTTGTGATGTTACACTGTAGTGGAAAATCTTATAATAAAATGCAGAGCAAGTTGTGAATTGAGAACAAAACAAAAGACTTTACGAAACTTGCACAAGTTTCTCCCATTGTTCATTTTCCTTATGAAATGAAATGAGCTGTCTGAAGTCTGAATTGAGGGTGAGGACAGGAACTGTGAGCATGAATATATTTTGCATGTTTTATCATTATTTGTCCTAAGACACTGTGTTCCTTTGAATTTCTTGATAGACTCGACTCATTTGATTTGCCACCCAGGCAGGAAAGCGAAACGCAATAAAATGTGTTGATCTATTTAGTATGCATGTACTCGCATCACATCGCATTGCATCCTTCTTCCGTTTCACTCTCCTGTCTCTCTCATTCCACTAAAACTCTTCGTTCTCTCCACAAAACACACAACTGCCTCTGCAAATCTTAAGTATCACTTGCAATTGCAAAACAAGCATATTATACAAAGGACTGAATGGATATTTTTGCTGTGAGAATTTTTGCTCAGCCCTGTACTGCCAATAAAGGACGAACGAACTGGTTTATTCCAAAGCAGACTGACTCTGTCTTATTCCACCCATTTCAAACCCTCACAACTCATTAGAAAAAACAATAAAATTCATAGAGTCGATTGCCAAACATTCGAGCTTTTTACATTCAGTACTACAATCCACATTCTTTATTTTTGTCCACATTTCGCTGAGACAGACCGCAGTATAATATTAGGTACTTTAACTTTTAACCACTAGTATATACTAAATACAAGTAGGAATAAACGTAGAATATTCTTTGCGTTGCAGCATGGAAGGATACTTGTTTTTATTGCTGTAGAAATAATGTGTAGTGTATGAAATAAAAATAGATGTTAGTATACCGCTATTTTTAACACTCGTACGAATCTGTAACAAAAATATAGCATCGTAATGTGTAGTCTAGTAAATGTGGCAGTATTTTTCTTAAACGAGTGCATCCAATGCCAAATGCAATATTTCCAATAAAGTCTGTAAATATATATGTCAATATTTATATAGGTGTCTGAAACTTTGCTGCTTTCCCAGATTATGTATATAAATATTTACACGAATATTTATTTATATTTCCGGATATATTTTTTTTCAAGTGAGTCTTGTTGCAAAAACCAAGAGTCAGTAGTAGTTAAAGAAAAGATATTTTCCAATTTCTCCGACAGCATAATTATTTCCTTGCTTTGAACTTATTACATGCATCTATATATTTTCACGTCTTTAAACGGAGCAATTTCAGTGTTCTTGAAATATCTTGGTAAATTCTGTAATAATAAAAATTCGACTCAACCCACTCCAAAATTATTTAATTTGACTTCCTGCTTCACTAGTTTACAGCTGACTTATTAATTTATTATCTAGCGATTTTATACTCGGGATAAGCTGATAAAAACACATCAATTTGAAAAAGTAATACGCAAATTCTAAACTGCAAAATTCACCTTTGGCAAAGATTCCCTGTCAATTTAATATAACCTGTGTTTAAATCAGGAAAAAGTTAAACAAATAAATAAGTACTTGTACACAGATTTTAAGCAGATTTTAAGCACAATTTACGATGAATATGACGTGACAAAATGAGCATAAGCTAAACATGCCTAATAGTACAATCAACTTTGTGCGTTCATCCAAACCAAAATAACATTACACACACACACATCATTTTTATAAGAAATGCAAACATAATTTTATATACCTTTAACTATATACAAATACATATGGATGATGCAATGTACGCTTTGACTTGGGCACATAGAGTATTGTTAAACAGTAGAATATGATATGACTATAACCATTACTTGCTTAAGCATTCACCATCATCCCATCGTCAATAAATATCCCTGTAGTAGTGTTTTTACTTGTTAGTGATACAAAAATAGCATTACGCACGTTTGCCAAAATGACGCCATTATAAAAGTCTAATTCTTCCACCGTATTATCTTCTATAGATACTACTAGCCATGGTATAAGCCAAACTTGAGTTGTTTCTTTGCATAGCTGGATGCACATATTTATAATAGTTTTCTCACTAACAGTTAGTACGACTACTCTATAGCCTTGCAGCTGTAGGTATTGTATCCTCAGAGATTAATTACTACATTATAAACCCCATGCTCATTACTATACTATAAGATTCATGTAAAGGTATTAAAATTATAATGCTCACGTTCTACAAGTCACACTGATGACAATGAGCATGTAACTCGTATATCTTTTAAATAACATAATAGCATCATATAATTGGGCTTTATACTGTTTCGCTTAGCACACCTCCTAATCTGCATGGAGACTGATGTAGATTTTTAACTGCTTAAAAGGTCATACACAACTCATTGATAATTTTATGACATAACAATTTACACAGATGGATTATGCAGTAAGCTATGAGACTATGACATCGATGTTATATGTAATTGGCAATTCACCTTCCCGTCTATTTACATTGTCATCATCACCTTTAGTTAATACATCTATCTCTACTGTAGTTATTATACTATACCAATATGAATTTATAAACACGTTTAAAATATATATATTCACATTACAATAACATTATACTCAGCTAACAAATATTAACATTAATATAATGGAGTATAAACAAAACGTTACATGTAACATAACACTCTATAGGTAATTAGAATGAATTAGTAGGCTTCTGCATTGATTATATATTTTATGTAGTAGAGGCACAGTGTACTTGCACTTGAGTTGCAAAGAAACTAGCAATAATATATTATAGTGAAGTGGTGCAAGAGAGGGAATTGAAACCCATCTGGTAGTGATATGGTAATTGTCCAACACTTGCACACAAATTTAAATACAAATAGAAAACAAGTACATAATCATCTGTACTAATGATGAAATAAGTGGATAGAGAATTACAAATGCTGTCACATACGGTGGATCATGTTCTATCCTTATAAGAAAAACTTTTAACGCTGTGCACTTTACAAACAAGAACATTTAGTAGAAGTGTTTCAATTGCATTTGCAATTGTCTCGTTGTGAAAATTGTTTATTTGATGAGCTAGTCTACAGACTAGAATGTTGATTTAGTGTATAGGACATAGTACATTTATGTACATATATTCATACTACTAATGCACTTTAATACAGGCACGTATGTACGTATTTAGCATTAACATTATGCTAGGCTAATTTAAAAAATTGTCTATTCTTTATTGCCAAAATGCAAGTCGTAAATAGTTGCACGATGTCTTATAAAAGTTAAAAATATCTTACTTCAGAGTTTTAAATAGAATGTAATAGTATTATACATAGGTACTCCACTTAGTCTTACAATGCTGACAATAATTAGTGTATCAGTAGGCACGAGACATTCTGCAGGATTCTTACTTCATATCTATATTAACTACCTATAATATTATCAGAGTAATTTATTATTATTAAGAGAAATGTTAAACTGTTATAAGTTATATATATGTTCGTCTCTTTTGATAAACGTGAGTAGCATAATGGCTCGTCTCACATTCGCACTGAAAGTGGAGTCAAAGGAAGCGAAGCTTAAAGCTGCGATACAAAAGCAGATGAGGCAAAGATACAGAGAGAAGAGAAAAATGGAAACAGATCCAATTCAATCTTTTCTCTCTCTCTCTCTCATCATCAGTTTTTAAAGCATCATCTCATTTAATGTACTCTCTGAACTCACTCGACTGAACTCTCTTTCTACACTGTGTAAAATAGCAAAGATATTCTAATGTACTATATAATGTCCCCCAATAATAACTACGGCCTATATATCCACGTCTATATACCTACTATTAGTATTATACTGATGTACTGTTAACGCTAGTAGTGCGATGTTACTTACAGTTACTTAAAGTCATCTCATCATGACTGACTCCTCGACAACACTCTCCACCAGTCACCATCGCCACGAAAAACAGTAAACTGAAATTCTCTGCTAAAAATTTCCTAACTATAGACTTCTCTCATTCAGTCCCTTTTACTTTACAACTCCACAACGAACGAAGAATTTGAAGGAGAGAAGTGAAGCCGCTCTGTGAGCTTCTACTATAATATTATAACTAAAAGAAGCAAGCTGCAACTGATAAAAGTTGAAAAAGGTTTCTTTGAAAATAAGTCTAGTGTTTTTGGCTGAGCAAGAAAGTTGAGAACGTCTTCTCGCAGAGATGAATAGCGTAAAACGTAAAGAAGACAAAATAAAAGATAATAAAAAGCTGCACGAGAAGAAGACAGACACAAGCGACAAGTCATAAAAGTCGACTACCTATACAGAGGGAGTACTACTGAAAGAGCATTTTGAAGCCTTAGCTCTTCTTGTAGCACCACTAAAACAAAACAACTGATGAAAGAAATTCCGAGAGACGAGAGCTGTCAAGTGCATCGGCTTTTGCCCTTTGTCAACATTTCATCCATCCATCCATCCATTCATACATTCTCTTTTATTTTTAGCGAAATGGCAAACCTACTCCACTACTATTATCAATTACGCTTCACTTATAAAACTTATAATATTCCTCCTTCAGATAATATATAATTTAAAAGGATTGATGCTGTATGAAGTGAACGTATTCCATTCAGTACAGTATGAAATACAATTAGGTATGTATGTATACGTCGTACAGTATGGTATATGGTTATATATTAGAGACTGCTGGTTTTATAGTATAGCCATTTTAAATGCGGAGTTGTATACAAATGACGAGTGCAAGTATCATATTGTTTACGTAAAAATATACCTGACTAGTTTCTGTTACTGTCACTCACAGGTATATAAAATGTAAAAAATGTTTTATTACAAGATTTTGTTGTTGTGCTAAAAGAAAGTCGCCCTATTATATTAAAGTAGCCTTGAACATTGAAGAAACATGGTAATGGTAGCATCATAGTGCAAATGCGCATGTTGTATTTTATGTTGTAGATAGATCTCTTTATCTTCTGACGAGTTAAGTCGTTTTTTCGCTACATTTATGCACCAATTTTCTCAGGCAATAAACTTTGCCTTTCTTGTAAATACAATTATAGTACGTCGTATATTTACGAACAAAAATTCAAGTCTGTGTGTCATTCCGTTGGATTATTATCGTGTGGCGACAACCAAACAGAATGGCATCCCCAAGTAATTTAATTACAGATTACTTACAGCAATAATCTGCCTTAGCTCAGCTTCGGCTTCAGAGACAGAGGCAAGGATAGAGATAAAACAATCCTATCCTTGTGGAATCTTCTTGTCAAGATTAATTCCATCCTTCTTCACTTCTACCAAGAAAGCCTTAACTAATCATGTTGTATTCTATACAATGTCTTAACATCTACTAATATAATCTACTTGTAAGAATTCACTTGAAATACTACACACACATATATATAGTACTAATATTGTGTTTAGGTTAGATAGTTAATTTGCATGTAATATTTTCTATGTGCAGATATTGAATTGACATTAGGAGAGGGTATAGTTATATGTGTAGTGTGTGTAGATAGGTATGTGAACAAAAGTACAGAAGAAAATACATATACTCTATGTGTAAAGCAATTTTATGTTTTCCCATGAACAAAATCTACACATCTGTACCTGAGAATAAAGCATTTAATAATTCTAAAACATATGCGTCTACAATATTCATCATCAAAATGAGAACTTAGGTGTAAGATTTATTTTTATTGAAATCAGAAATACGAAATGCAGCTAAATCCCGTTTTTAAGAATTGTAATTTAGAATTTATCCTCGAATGTATTTCTTCATATCAAATCTGTCTAGTAAAATGAAATAGATACCGATAGTGACCTGTTTTTAATGTTATTCAAAAGCAGAAGCTGTTATATTAAAGTATTAATTAACAACTATAATAATAATGCATAACAATTTAAAGGGAAACACGCATCGCAGACATTTAGTAGATGCTCCCCAAAGTCCCCTATTCCCCACAGCAGCCATATGTTGCCATTTGCATATGAATGTGGACGGCATGAAACAGTTATTCTGATTGAGATTATATAAACTGTTGCAAACAGGGTAAAAAAGTAGCGTCTGAGTTTGAAAAAGATTCTGCAATACAGTTAACAACGGATCTTACAACATAATTTTTAAAATTCGATTTTTTGAAAA
>JABASD010000561.1:0-68110 GCA_019776165.1 Pogonognathellus flavescens
TACAGAATGTTAAACGCAACTAACTTAAATTCAACATTTTATCAACTAATTTCATTCATCATTTACAATTTTCCTTTCCTAACTAATATCCTTGGTAACAATGGGTTATCTAGTAAAGAATAGTTGAGAGTATTAATTACCTATGTACTATTTAAGCTGAATTAATGGTTGCAAATCCACAGCACCTGTCTGTATGACTTTATGCCAAGCATATGAGCTACGGTGCATAATACTATCTTTGTAAATACTAGTATCTTTAGTAGACTTATATAATTAATGGTATATTAAATATTATTGCTCTTGTTACTTATTGATAAAGTATTAAGGTGGGTAACTACCTAAGTAAAGATTATAGGTGTGTGATACCTTAATTTGCATTAATTGCAAAAAAATGGTTCAGTTCGAGCTAATTTGTTGAAGTTATAGAATGTATACACCTAAGTAAGTGCTACGACTATTTGTTATGCGATTTCTGTTAGTGTTAAAAATGTAAAACGTTTAAATATTCTCATTTCATCGACACGATTTTGGACATTCAGAAGTTTTCAGTTAGATGTTTCCCGAACCCGAAGTAAATATGAAGTATAAGGATACCCACTCAAAATATAGCGACAGTTAAAAAACAAGAAATTTTCTTCTTGGAAAAGTAATGCTAATAGTTAAACGAAGCTTTTAGCTATGTATTTATATAAAGTTAAACCATAACGTATGCATTACTCGTTATGGTTCAACTTGTAGCTCTCCCCTTTAGTATTTTAGAATTAGTGTTGGAAATAAGTAGATTAGATTTTTATAAACTTAAAAAATATAAAGAAATAATATGCCTTCGACATTTGCGATCTTGACGGATGGCCCTTCGAATGAATATCATGAAAACAAGTCATGATTGAAAGAAAAAATGTTCTCGTCTGAAAGAACAAGGAAGATAACTGAGAATGACATCAGTAGATTTACTACACACTTATTGCTATTGAAATAAAACATTAAAATATTATACTAGTATAACACAGAATAATAATAACAGTACTTTACCAAACTAGAACTTAGAACTATTAAGCAAATCGCCAACTGCAAGCAATGCGTTGGCAATAATATTACCTGCCTGTAGAACATTATATCATACGTGGTAGCTAATTTAGCTAACTAAACTAAATGACACCTATATAGCCTCGTTTAGTACATCAACGAAAAAATATAGAATTAGAATTATGTAACTGAAAGTACATATAGGTAGATTATAAATGAGTAATTTTTAGTTTTACTTTGAGTAATTTTGTTTAGATAAATTATATCACTATAAGTAAGTAAGAACTTTTTCTTGTTTTTCTTTGGGGTATATAATAATTATACGCGTAAAATTATTACTTCTGTATTGGTATAAGGATATCATAAAGGTAATAATATTTTAAAAATATAATAAAGCTAAAAAATCGTAACGTTTAAGAACAATACATCAATCGATGAATCGTATAGATGCATGTGTTACCTACAATTTGTTTAAGAGTTATGAATTTACATTGTAATTCTAATTTGTACAGTCTTGCTTATACTTATTATGTATTAGTTTTTGATTTTGGGGGATTTGTTAACTTATTCGTTACACTACAAGGTACTGACAGGTAGATTTCTTGAGTAATTTGTCCTTATTCCAAAAATAGTAATGTCTTTTATTATTAGAACATCAAGTTTCTCTGTTACTGTGTCAGTCAAGTTATACCTTTACACACAAGTTGGAGTTACTACAGCAAATCGGCAAATATTACTACTGCGGATGTAGTTTAAGCTGTAGATCTACAAATTTGTTTGTACAAGGCCAATATAGACACATTACATATTAATCGTCATTACTGTTTTCCTGTTTTGAAATGTTTGTAGTAGTATTGAATCATTTTGCACACGAATTGATTGATTGAATTGCAAATTCTAGACGTAGACGTACCTCTACTAAAAAAGGAAAAATTGTAGTAAAAACGAATTCTTGTAGCGGATGAGTTAATGTGGAAAGAACGGAGTGTCTATATGTATAAAGTTTTCTCCACACATGCATCTCTATGAATAATATATTCTGTTGAATGACAACAAAGGAAACTACACAAGAACTACTTGGATGGCAGCTGAACCGCAGAGAATGGACATAAAAAACTTCATAAAACTTACATAGACTTTAATAGTACAGATGCAAATGTATCGACTTAAATAAATAATGAATGATTTCCTATTGTTATTGTAGTCTTAGCTCAGCTTAGATTTGTAGCTGTACTACTGTGAAGAACGTAATTGTAAAAAAAGCTGAAAAAAGGATTGGCAACTATCGTCGAGTATTTGTTTGGCGTCATGTCAGTTACATCTGCTAAAAACTGATTCTGATACATAATAAGGATATTTTTGTAAAATGGGGAGATTTGATGAATGTTACTGAATAAATTAATTCTGGGTTAAAAACTACATTAACCATCACCTGCTTCATCATTTCCATTTAATTACCCAATAAATATCATGTGAAACAATCCCACGTTCATTTTCAGACGAAATTCATATTCATTCACACATGGCTCAGTTTGATGTCGCAGTAATAGTAGTACAGTACAGATTTTGTTTTCCTTAGTTTAAAACTAAATGCAGATAGAGTTCTTTCTTTTTCCTTTGCTAGGTATAATAATTTTTCAATCAGTTCAAATAAAAGATGCATACGCGTGTATTTATTTACATGTATTTGTATAACTATATAGATATTTATTTTAGCAAGTATTTACTTAATAGGGAATTTCTACATAGATAAAAAATCTAGGCAAATATTCTACATGTATAAACAAACGCACATTAATTTTATCTATTTAATCAGTGCTAAACAAACACCACCAGACACGTTTGTCGAAAATATCGAGTTAAACTGAAAAAGGAAGTTGATGAATGAATAAACTTTCTCATACATGTTCAAAATCACATACGTCAGGTAGTAGACAATAAATAAGAACAGTAGAGTGTTAATTGCTGTTGAAATTACGATTACAGTTCGGAGGTACAAAGTAATGGGAAATTAATTTTCTTGAGACAGATGCGAAACCAATTTGTCAGATTTTTATTAGATACGACGACGATTTCAGTGTCGCGGCCAAAAACGCAAAGCGTGTCTTCTTGTTGCTTTTATTGAATGTTCCGATGCAATTGAAGTCGGTTGGGATGCTCCTACGTTCTACCTAAACCATAATATGGAAGTGGACTGAGACTGAGACTTTAATTTCTTATTTATGTTCGTTTCCATTATTCACGTTTCACTTCGGTGTTTCACATCCATTTGTTGTTCTATTTTACGATCATTTTATTGAAAGGCAGAAGAAAATACTCATCTCTTATAGAAATGGCTCTTGAAATTAATTCTGCTTTATCTCGCAGCTGAATTTGACAGGTGGTTGTTACTTTTATTATTAGAACATTCAATCCTTTCTTCATGAACGCATACAGAGTCCTCAAAGGCAACTGCATTTAGTACTATGCTAAGAATTCAGAAGTATATTCACCATTTACCTTAGTTTAATGATTTTATTTTATTTCATATTATGCATTAACATTAGCCAGCTATTGTCTTCTACTGTCGATGTTTTTATGCTTGGTAGTTTTTTAATTTAAAGGCTGCATGTGCAGTACCAGTATGTACCTATGTTAATCTCTGTGTTAGTTTGTTACTTGTTGTTACCAGAGTACGAACAACGAATTTGATTATTATCGTTCTCATAGTGTAGACAGTTTACAACAAGCCTGATATTTATTACTTACTACTTCTACATGTACTAACTACAAAAATAATTGCATATAATATGAACATAATTGTGTTGCATTGCATTCAACGTTTATCAGTACTTTGATTTATAAACGATCTGAATCCCTTGCATCTTTAGGCTGTTACTAATGCAAGTGCAGCAAAAACAATTTCATCAAGCGCAGTTTCGCATTTTAACTAATTACACGAAATTTGGCATAGCTCGTGATTACTAAGATTTCTTAGCACATATTTTACAAAAAGAAATTCTTATAATAAATAATACTTAAAATTTTCTAATCAATCCTCTAAAAACGTGTAGTCTGTATTATATTTCTTAGGATAATCTCGAAGCAAATCATGAATTGCAAGTCATTTCACTCGCAATCGGTCAAACTCTTCACTGTAGTATTTATTTTCAACCTATTCTACTATTACTACTGACTAATATACTGTAGGTTGCAGGTGTAGAGTTTTTCTCTCAGGATAATGATAATTCACAATGTAAATATTTATAAAACTAAATAAAACATCATTTTGTTAAATTCTGCATTGTAGCATTGCATATATCTATGTAGAAGAGTGTATTATCACAATAGAGAAGATGATGACAGAGAATGTACCGTATAACTTGTTGCACACAAAAGTGGCTTGGCCAAGAAGCAGTCGAACCCAAAGCAACATACAAACAAATGCTTAAACAGAAACTAACTGCAAACTCTAGATGTACAACACACACATAGTTTCAGCATGCCCACATCACACAACTTATACACATCCACACTATTAAAACCTAAATGTACCTACATTCCGTACTAGTTAGTACTAACCCACTGTATATCTCTTAAGCACAGATGCAGACAACTGTCTATACGAATTCTCTATCTCTCTTACACTTGCCCATACAGATATACCTATGTATGTACATACAAACAAGACTTTGGTATATTACTTACATAGGAAAATGGTAGTAAATAATATTTCAGAGAGTGGGTGTCTTAAATTCAACGAGAGATACAGATATTAACGTATTTCTTGGTTAGGTACGGCTTTACGGATATATATTGAGTATAACTAGGTTTACCTGTTGTACCTATCTACCTGATGCTGTCTTATCCTCTGGGTATCCCCTTCATCTCTCTCTCTCTCTGACTCTAAAGTGTATGTTGAACAGGTATACAGAAAACACAGTGCATCTTTAGCTCTAGTGTGAAAAGGCTTATATACATTATATGCACGTACACACTGCGTTCAGTAACATTCTCTTTAATAAAGTCCTAACCTGTTTTCTTAAGGCAGTAGGCACTGGTAGACTACTACTACTTCTTACTTTACCATTTACTGCTAACACGACGTAGAGTGAGACTTGTATTGGACTATTCCCTTTATATGAGATGAAACTACTTAGCTGTGAGGGAAACGAATTCACCTGAGAGGAAAGGTAAGCCAATGAGTATTTTTCCACACAGAGCAATCACCAGTTGTCATTCGACTTTCTGAGGGAACACTACACGACGTTTGTTGTTCGAGCTCTCATACAAACTTATACACATACCAAATACCGGAATTCATCAATTGACAGTTGTTTTGTTACTTTTCCCTGAACATACTCTTTGTGTCTGAGTGCATACTGTGCAATTACAATTCGAAGTGTTCACTTTTAGCATTACTACGTTTTTATATGAGACATCTGCTCTGGATTGGTCTCACTAACTGAATTACACGAGGTTTGCTTCCCTCTCTCAGCCGCGATAATAACACTTGTTGCTATATACTTCTTTTCTAAAAGTGAATGAAAAACTTCCGTAAAGAAAAGTCAAAGGGATTCAGTGGAAACGCTTTTTGAGAAAATACAAGTGAAGTTCATATGTCTGTTTTGTGAATAATTGAATCTCTCAATTGAAAATGTTTTCTTTACCGCTGAGTTGAAATATTTGTAGTACTCTTCTCTGCAAGCTGAAAACAGAGCTGTCTTTGTTTTCTCTCTGTCCAGGATTCGTGGAAAGTGTGACAGTTTTATGAATGTGGACGTATTTACTATGATGCGACGAAATTGAATGCAAAGAAAATTTCGCCCACGTAATTTGTTCGGATTCAGTGAAATAAATTATTTTTTTAAGTCTTACGCAAGACAAGACACCTATACACGTTTGTCTACACGGAAATAAACATAACGCTAGAAAATCAATTTTCTAAAGTTAACTATAGAGAGATACAGAATAATTTAATTCCCAAATTAATTACAATGGAGATTTATAGGAAATTTCAGTTTGTGCTTCTAACGACAATTATTTTTACTGTCCATTCAGGTAAGAAGAAATTAAACGATATTCTGTTTGTTGTTTACCTGAGGGAATGTCTCTGTTTATGAAAATACACATGTAGACTTATTTTGTAAAAGGCACTTACCTAAAAGTATGAAAATGTGTTTGTGTGTATCTGTGAATGACTATGGGTATATTTCCAACCTGAGTATGTAATTCTGAGAGTAAAGTGTGTAAAATGTAGACGATAATATTATAACGGACGACTAGACATTGTTAAGTAAATTGTAGCCTAGAGCATATGTGGTTTAGTTATGGGTGAAGTTAAAAGCGCCTAGACTATACCACTCCAACACAAGAGTTGAAAGAACGGACCAGTAGGTTAGTGTTGCTATTTGGATGGTAGAGTCTCAGAAAAAATAGCTTTCGTAATAAACATGCAACGATACAATGCATAGAGGAACACGAAATCAAATAAATATTGTAAAGCAGTTTGCCTATGAGTTTGTCTATACATAATCCATGTAAAAAGTAAAGTAAAGATGATAGGTGAGCGTAAACACGATCATAATAAAATAATTGCATATTATACAGACACAACAGGGCAGTCATATACGTAAGACTGTAGTAGTTTTACAATTATTAGCGCATTGCCCTGCAGTGGTGCATTACAATTACATGTGCACGTACAACGTAAATAGAAATGTGCAACAGAACAGCAAGCAATTCGACAGACTGGTTGCACCAAATTAATCAAGAGGAAAAGCTAAGGAACGAACAAACCACAATTTTCTGCAGAAAAAATTAAAGGCAAAGTAAACATCTATACACAGATCAGATTGCATTGATAGATTACGTATAGAGAATACTTTTATAAAATATTTGTTGGTAGTACTATATACGCTTGTTGTATTTTCTGCATAGAGCGTCGAGTGCCGAGTGGTTTGCGAATAAGATTCTACATGGAATCTGTCTATACCTACAGAAAACATGTCTGATTCGTTAATTGTATTGATGTTTAGCTAAACCAAACTATTGTGTGAGCAATTTTGATGTGATGTGAGAAAATGCACGGCAAAAGAGAAAATTATTTTGATATTCCATTGGTTCTTCCCTGTTTGTACAAATTGCGGTTGTACCTGATCAAAATATTAACAACATTATTATTATTATCAAACGTCAGTCTCTAAACAGTAGAATAGTTTATACAATGTTTTGTAAGAGGAATCCATTGTTGTGGAGAGTATAGTAGACGTAAGTGTTCTCTCACATAATTTCTACACGCTGTAATAATTAAAGGCTGGATTCAATTCAACAAGAGAGAGATTAGAAAATTTTCTGTCTTCGTGCGAACTTAATTTATTATGGGGACTACTCTAAAGCAGTCGAATCTTGAGACTCCACTCAAGTTCTATGTGAGATTTTATATTCAGTAATGATACTTTTAACACATTGTAAGATTTTTTATAATGACTCTTGTTGAAACTTTTGTAATATTATTCTTGCTAACTTTTTCCCTGCAAATATTTTTATTCTAAGTACTTTTTGTACAAGAATAATGTGTTTGTGTATATATTATCTACGTACTGAGTGCAGTGTCATTGTCATTGCCACACGAAGAAAGCCACAGAACAGCCATGGATATTTTTGTAAAACAATTTTATGTGATCTTGTCATCTGTAAAACAAAATCTTACTTTTCACGATAAAGACGTATAGAACCGATGTTCCTATATAAGGGAGACGTTAATAGAGAGATGGAATATACGCAGTACTACGTATAGGCAGCTTTGATTTTTTTATATGAACTTATTAAAGATACCTTTAGGTACTTCTACTTATGTATTGGTATAATTTTCGCATTAAATGATAAATGAGAGAAGTGTGATTATATGCGAATATGTGAAGTTTGTTCGCACACAGAGAAGATGATTGAGACTGAATTGGTCTGAGTTTGCGGTGGGCAGCGAAAAAGAAAAGTTGGAATTGACGTTGATTTGACAAGCCAAAGACCAAAGAGAAAAAGAGAGAAGGTCGTGGTCCGGTCTTACATTTTGGTTTGGTCATAGCACATTGTATTTCTGTGGTTTACTTTAGTTTTGCTTTGACTTTCAGTCTTTTGCCATTATCTCCTCATACTACACCATTCAGCGTGCATTTGTCATATAACGAGATTACAATCTATCTCTAAAACGTATCCATGTGTAAAATGTGTACCGTACATGATTTGCGTGCTGCGTAGGTAGTCATACAGATGAATCTACTCTCGAATTAACGAAAACGATTGATTTCCTTTCCCATGAATGCTCAAATTGGAAATCAGGGAAGATTGCCTAGCCATTTCACTTGTAATTTGATCCTGAAATATTTTATAACACATATAAGACCAATTGTGGTAAATATTCCCTCCTCGAATACACAGACTATAGAATTATCATAATATATTTTACAACAAACCAACTAAGGCTCCACAGTCAAAATACACACTCGTAATTCATGTACTATAAAACTTTAACAAGCACTTTGTGTTTATATCTCTCTTAACTGTATGCAGCCCCAATTCAAACGAAAATCAATTTGAACATACCTAAAAGCAAAGAATTGCTACAAAGGTGTTTTATACCTCATGCTTATACACATGGCATGTATAGTTGTATTTCTTTTGCACCGGAGATAGAGCTCATAGCACAAACACAACGGATCATCCATATAATATTATCTTATCATTTCATATTTCACTTGTACTCTTTCATTTGTGTATATCCGCTCGTATAAAACATAACATGAGCTTCACGATGGGAAAATCAAAATCGAATGTGAGAAAAAACGTGGCTTGGTTTCCGAGCAGTGAAAGATTTACAACTATGCACGTAGTAGTCGCAAGGAACACATGAACGAGATCGTAATTGTAATAATAAACCAAAGTAAAGGAAAGGAGACTAGGCTACAGCATTTAAGTCAGTCAGAACAGGACACCAAGCCACAACACACATCAAAACACGTAGGTCTAGGATTCTTTCATTTGTGATGCTCAAATCTATCATAAACCTCACCTTTGCCTATACCTGAGAAAATTCTTCTTCTTCTGGACTCTTGTTCAATTTTTGTTCTGTTTTCGTTGATAAAGAATTTCTGTGTGAACGTTATGAGAATGTATATACAAAATACATGGATTATGCACGCTATGTTATGCCGCCCATTTCCATACACAGTTTTGAGAACGATAGTGTGAGGGAATATTATAATGTGGTTGTTGAATTGAACTGTTAGTTCCGTAAATCTCAATAGTTCTTCTCGTTCTTCTGGTAATCGTCGCATGATCATTTTTTTCAACATGCAATGTCAGTGTCATTCAGATAGACTTCTCCTTTTTGGTTTGGTGTATGTGTCGATGTTGATAAGAAATTATTGTAAATGCACTCAGCAAATTAATTTCCATAATCTGCGCAGAAGAGTTGTAGTAAGCGATTCCTTTCTCGCAACCCATTTACACCATTACACGGATATTTACGTGCCTACCCATCCTTTAGGTCAAAGGTGATGCTATCAATACGTTTGTTTTCCTTGCAGTAAAAGTTATGTGCTCGTGCACGATTTGACTCTATAGCTCTGTGGGTATACACACAACCACACCGGATTCATAAAAACTTAAATAGCACTTACTTATTATGGCTAGTGTGTATTCCACTTTTGTTTTTGACATTGCACACCATTTTCTGTTGCAAAAGTATACAGGTTGATAATGAGCATCCACATCACATAAGTATACTGTACAGTATAGAGTATAGTAGAGATGTATAATATTGTTGCTTAAAAATTCTTAATTCTCATATAACTATATATAGGTACAAAGAGTACAAACCTCTTTAAAAAAATTTGCGTATGAATTGTGTCTGTGTGAAAATAGTATAAATTATTTAAAGAATAGGATATTGCGATTTTAAATTCTATGGACTAACTGTCCCAATTACGAGATAGGTATACTGTACAACATTTTTTTGCATAATCCTACGAAATGTTGAACTTTTATTAGCTAGTACTGTTCTCAAAAGTTGATTTTGCTAACTTATTTTGCTCTAAAAAACTTACTTTGTTCTAAGAAACTTATTTTGCTGCATTTTGCTCTTTATTGGGCAATTAAAATTGTATCAGTTTACTTTTTTTTAAACTCGCAATTTGAGATTTAATGTAGGTTTGCTTGAGATTGCTGTAATA
This sequence comes from Pogonognathellus flavescens, assembly GCA_019776165.1. Taxonomy (NCBI): domain Eukaryota; kingdom Metazoa; phylum Arthropoda; class Collembola; order Entomobryomorpha; family Tomoceridae; genus Pogonognathellus; species Pogonognathellus flavescens. The sequence goes on from JABASD010000561.1 coordinate 10,236, forward strand.
ATGATGTGTTGCAAGTGTAGTTTTTATATCTTTTCGCTTGATCTATGAAATGCAGTGGCTCTGACGGTACCGAAGACTCATCACTCATAGACTCTAATTGAAACTTTCAAGCTGGTCTGTACCTACACCGACCACAGTGACCACCACACTCTCAAGATTTCATTTCATTACTACTAAAGTCATTGAATGGATGTTTTACTACGATTTACATATTATAATGACGTACATTTACCACACTGTTATAGGTACAGTTACATATGGATGGTTGTTATTTGCGTCAGTGCAAAAGTATATAATAATATGAAATCATTTTGTATACCGAGATAATCCGTCTAAGTAATTGTTGGTTTTAGGTAGTCGTTGTTTGTAGGTATATATGGTACGCATTGATTACAGTATTGTGAGAGAGCACTGGCTTTTGGATGTGTTTCAAGGTACTGAATACACAAATGGTTCAATTACTGCCTCCCAAGAAGATTTCTGAGATTTTCCACTGGGTACGCAGATAATGAATAATGACACATTGAATTTATTGTGAGAATAGAGAAGTTTGTATGTAATTTACTATAGAAAATGAAATTTACATTGAATTTATAGAGAAAAGTCCATTTCTTTTTAGAGTCTTAACAATAAGCGCAATAATCTTGTAGTTTATTAATGAAGTCTAGGGTAGAAGTATTCAGCTACAACTACCACATGTGATGAGTGTGCTAATAGAATATTATAGGATTAAAATTAACGAGCGCCAGTTACTTTTTGGCTTGCCTATGTTTACTGTAGTGTAGTCTACACTTAGTATTTCTGATTTCTTACAAGTATAAGTATAGACACGTCTTCCTTTTCCATTGAAAAGAAAACTGAATAGAAAATTAATGTGATTCTCGTGAAATTGCATCTCACGACGATAAAATGAGAGTTGCATTGACACAAAGAATTGTTATTCGTGCTCTCGAATTTCTCAATAAATTGCTCCTTTTCCAATACAGGCAATCCAATCCCATCAACTGTGCTATAAGTCCAATTCAAATGACATCTCTCAGAGAAGAGCTCTCATTCTTGTGGCTATAGATCTCTTCCCATTTAAATTTACACTCTTCTCATAGTATAGTGTTACACATAAAATTCCTTGCTAAAGAATCGTCTCAAGTCTAGAATTATAATCAACAGAACATTAATCAATTCCTAGAAGGTCAAACCACTTCCAAATTAAATCGTTAAACCTTTTGTATTCTTCAGCGATTATTCTTCTCCTTTGTCGTCTACTATAAGCACTGTCCATACGAAATGATCGCAGTCCGGCCTTTTACAGAATGCCTATTAATAATAAGACTCTCATTCATTCTTAACATTTTGCTGTGTAATAATGAATGCAGTACACGGTCTCCTGTACATATAAAACTTTAATCTGTTCCATTGTACGAAGAAACATGGCATTGAGTGTCTAATCTTCGCTGGGTCTTATATTTACGACCAACGCATCTTCATTTGGATTAGAAAAAGCGAAAACGAAAGGTAAAGCGTGTTAGCAATTTACTCAAGTTGCTCAAGAAACAATTCCAAACTCATTTTTCACATTCTTATCTTCAACCATTGCTTAATCACCTTCTTTTAAGAAGATTTTAAATATTTTCCTTGTAGTATGTAGAATAAGAATTTACTTTCATACTCAAATTACTCACTTTTCCTTAAAGCTTCTGTATTCACATTCATACCAAGTACATATACACAAAGGACACACACACTTCTGGCTTTGACACATAATTCATAATTGTTTACCGAGAGTAACTACACAAGTAGGTAGGATAATGTACTTGAACGACTAAAACGCATGTAAATGAGCAGGCAAGTGATTTTTGTAGTTTTTTTAGTGAAGTGCCAAGTGTGCTTGGTGATTTTAAGTGAAAAATCTCTTTCTAAGAAAGGTGATTAGCTAAAAAATCACAAGCAAAACCTCCCAAGTACTTAAGTAAGTTAAATATCACACTAATACATTCAGTAAAAAGTAAACCTAACACATACTATTAGAACCACAGTATGGTGTCAACTAATTGTGTGAAGACTAATTCATTCTTTCATCCTCCATTGTTTTTTAGTGCACATTACTCTTTGTTCTTAATTGTTGTGCTTAGTAAGCATTGAGCATACTACACCCGGAGACTTTCCGTCGTCGTCCACACAAAGACGAATTAAAATAAAGGGTAGTGCTGGTAATTATCATATATGAAAAATAATCTTTGAGACTGAGTTGGTCGAAGAAACGTATAACTGTCACTTACCTAGATATACGTGGTATTTTAGTGCTGACTAATGTTGTGTGTGTGTTTGTGTCTCATGTATATAGAATGGAATGTAATTGAGTACAATAATATGGAACGAAGGCGAATGTTCCTATGCGAATTTGAATATTTCTTATGGCAGGTGTGTATTGTAATGGTTTGTCGGTTGTGGTATAGTTAGCACGGAGAAGAATGGGAAGCCACTACAGTAAGCGCAAGTAATGGCGGATCCCGTACACCTAATAAGCTTTGCCTCTTTGTCCTCCCGTTGTGTGTGTGTGCGAAAAGTAGGTGCATCCTAACTAATTGTGTCTGTTTCTTTAATCTCGTCATCTTTCACTCTATGGGTCTACGTCTTGTATTGGTACTACTACACTAGCCATTATTGCATTGTGTCCTATGTCCAAAGTTAAATGCTAAAGAATAAGCGCCAAGGAAAAACATCCTTGTGACAGTTTCGTCGGCACTTGTCATAGACACAGATGAACACTATGAACGTTGAGCTGTCCACGTCCTCATCTCCTTTCCCGCATGCAGAACAAGAGTTCTGTCTAATGTATGTCTTTGTGTCTACCTACACGGACGTCTCTGTGCTCTAAACGGTTTGACTTAACGTTTTCCTCTGTCATGTCACTTGCATGGCATCCTTTTCAGAACTAAAGATGATTTATATACACTACACGACTATAAATATACAGTTGGACATTCATTTCAAGTACAATGTCACTTTTTAGTAATGATATTGCATTGTCAGCCACGTTTTGTACTATTTAAGGAACTAGAATGTTGTGTTTACTATATACAGCTATTATAGTAACACATGTGGACGGATTTTGTCTTCCTAGTTTAAGTATTTACATTGTTTATAGTTTATAAACACACAGAGATTCTAATCTTGGTATTTTATATGTGTAATGCTGTGTTATAGGGTTATTTTTATGTTTTGATGTATATGAACAGTAAATGTAGGTTTAATGCACTGTAGTAACTTATAAGACAGGTCTTTTTACGTGTGCTTTTTATTACTACATTGGTTTTTTAGTGGAGTTACTTAGCTGTCACTGTAATACATGGACAATGACTTGTGGCGAGATTCTTTAACGCTCGAACTGACCAAAGATTAGCTACTTTTTCCGAAAGATGTGTTTGAGCTGATGAAAAAAGTGTCGTAAATCTTTCCAAGTCTAATTTTAGATGGGTATACATAAAACGATGCTAATGGTGGTTATAATAATAATGAGACGGCGAGTACATGTAATACAGCATGAATAAAAGGCGGAATATGAAAAATGTAGAAAGAGATACACGGACATCATCGTAGATGCATGTCAAGTCCTACTAAATGTTTATGACTCACATTCCCATCACACCGATGTGCATTTAAACATTTAATAGCAAATGAAACATTCCTAAATTGAAATTCATGAGGGATAAGTTGTGTGATATGAATGCAAGATGACCGCGTCAGGAGAAGAAACAGTCTGCTAGCAGATCAAGTGTATAAGGAAAAGAGAATCAGAGAATATATAGGAAAGGCTCTTCGTATACAACTTCGACTTAACAACACGGTTCCCTCTGACTTGACTTGTCGATTTGACCTACAAATGGATTATGTGTACGTACTTGGTGCAGTTACTGTCTATTAGTCATCGTCTTATACATATGGAGATGGAATGCAGACTCTGTATTGTGTTTTCCTTTACCTCTTTTCCTTTGCTTATTCAATGTGCGCTTACCTATACCAGAAGAATCTCAAGTAGAATTATTGTGTGCATCTTTCTTGCTTAGGAACGTATATTCGGCTTTGTATGCAACGAGAGTCGAGTGGTTCGACTTCAACAAGAGTGCAGTGCATATTATTCTAATTTATTTCTCATACTACAACTTTTCCATTGTGGAATTGTCAGAGCCACACAACATACACAACACAACAGATTTAAGTGAGTGCAACATAACTGTACAAAATGCATTTCTTGTTTTTTCCTTTTCTTATTACATTACTAGGTGTGTGATATATGTCCTGCTTTATACGTAAATGTAATATTGTTACGAAAATTTCGGTGCTAAATCTTTGCACGAAGAAAATAATGTGGTTTTTATCAGCATGCAATAAGTATTACACACAATGGAGCTACCTATACTATTAGCCTTGCTAAATCTTCCCTCGTTATACCATAATTTTTTTGCCTAGCCTTGTTTTCATAATATGATTAACAATCATAATAATAATCCATTCTCGCAGTAGTTGTAGCTTGTAGGGTAGTAGTGGAAGAGTTATGCGTTTGCACCTTTTTAGAAGAATGGATGAGTTTTAGCCTTTAAAACTGTGACCTGCCTTGGCATTGGCACAGCAAACCTTTTTTCGCCTTTTCGTAGTATAGAGTCATACGTGTCGTGTGGGTTTCTGAGTTGTGCTCTCCAAATGCTGCAATAAATGTGGATGAAATGTGAGTTACCTATATTAGTAGTTTTACTTGAACTCTACTGCAAACAGAAGACATTGTATATCTCTGTACAGGTGTGCAACCTTTTTGGTTGTGTATATGAATATCGTATCCGTTTGCTGCCGGCTCCATTCTGTATTCTATTTACCTTTCTGCGTATTTCTATCAACCATTCTGTATGTTTGGAAGCATTATATATTATTTACTCGTTCGACAATTCTAAATTCTTCCTTGTTCCTATATGCACTAGAAAACGTACCTACTTACTTATTCAAACAGCTTCTGGTAAATAATAGACACACATAATAATATTATTGTTTGAATGATGTTAACCAACTTACAGGTACCAGAGGAATTGTTACACCATTCCTACCTGTGCCTATGTCTCAAATATCAAGTCACTCATTTTAGGGATAGGTATTCAATTCCAAGAAGGTTTTAGATGAAATCAAGTAGTGTAAATATCATATCATGTGTTAAGATATAGGATTCCTATCATGTACAAGTATAAGGAAGACTCTGTGTGACGCCTGTACTTTTAAGCTATTCTTCACATGTTGCATGTATTCACATTATCTATTACATTTCTTACAATTTAACGTTAATGAAATACATAATAAAGCCTCAACGTATGCAGAGATACTTACCTTGCCTATTAATACCTATTATATAAAAGTGTATAAAAATCAACTGCAACAGAATTTGTATAAAGAAGAAGATTGGAAATGCACTGCATAATGAACATAACACAACCACTTGCTGTGTGTATGCAGAAGAAGAAGAAGAAGTCTCAATATGCAATGCAAGTAGTATCATAGGTAGGACATAACCCAGGCGAAACATGGCAAGTCGGCTAACGGGATTTTTTCTCAATCTTTTATAATGTACTTACCTAGGTATGTACTACTATACGTTGTGTTACATTACAATAACACTCTGCCACTTTTAGTTTACCTTATATGAGTAAATGTGTACATGAACGTTCTGTACCATACGATACTTAAGTTACAGTAACTATATAGCCCTTCTACTACTATGCACTTTATATTTCAACTCAAGCGGTTTCGCTCCTGATATCAGAATTGTTAAGATTTTCGTCTTCATCATAATCTACTAGAAGTCTTCTTCTTCTCAGGTGATGGCGCGTCTTCTTCTTCGTTACTCGTTGTTTGTTCGTAGTTTTTATATGGGTCTGTTCATTGAGACTTGGTTTGAAGTGGTTGTTGTGAGACTGTCGTTGCATGCACGAATTTCTTCTGTTACACTACGGAGAGACTCCAATGAAAGATTAGCTTGTTTTTTATTTTATGCTTCTCTCCATAAAAAGATTGACGTGTTTCAAGCTTTCGCCTTTTGATGTGAGGACGAGGACTATGCTTGTACCTCAAAAAAATATAGATAACTATGCTACTAAGGCATAGGAAAATACACTTCAATTGCTGGACACCTAGATAGATAATCGACCAGGCAGAAAGAAAACGACCAACCATTTACTTTCAGAAAAATTTAGGCTTTACTTACAAACGTACCAAACAATCAGCTCAACTATAAGTCTTACTTATTGTATGTCCCGTGTCCACTACTGGCTTCGTTCCTACTTTTTATAAAATTGCTTCACGTTAAATTAGAAAGAGTCCATATTCAAGCAATAGTTTTTCACATACATTTGCTTATTTAATATAGTTTAAACCTGTAGGTAACACGGTAAAGTAGCATAAAAGTTGAATAAAGTAAGTTAAAATCATCCCATGTGATTTATATTTATGTACTTACTAGTTTGAGTCACAAACAATGAGAAATTGTACATATAGAAAAATATATAATGAAATTATTTATCTTATTGCCTCATCATCGTTAGATTTGAACATTTTTATTTGTTTGTGCGTAGCAATACCGAAAGTAGGTATTTATAGAAAGTTCATCCTAGTCTATTGTCAATTTAGCTTATGACTAAAGTGATGATGTATTATGTACTGCCCTTTCTGTCTACCTTGAATAAGTTCATCAGCAAGAGTGGGACACACTATACGCTTTACAAAGGGTTCTAAAGAATGTTATTGTGATGGAAAGGTGAAGGCCAAGTTATTTCCTCTGTTTGTATACAAGAGGTACTTACTCGTTACAATCACACAGATAAAAAGTAGGAGAATTATTACCGTATCCATAATATGATCCAGCAGACGCTATAGGAGTAGTTTAAGGTGGTATGGAACACATTACTTTATCTTTATTATTTACAGACCTCTGTGTGGTAATAATAGCAGTTCTCTTCTATTCGTGACGACTCTCACCTTGAAAACTGCTCCTAGTCGTCTTTGGACATAACAGAACAATTATATCTTGAGTAAAAAAGCAATGCACTGTAAATTCTTAAGTAATATTAACACCGTAGTCATAATAGTAAACGCATTTGTAACAAATGGCTTCTCTGTGGTCATTAACCCAAAACCCTTGGCCTTGGTCCGCCTTCTCTGATCCTTTTGTACAAATTACAATTAGTTTTTCTTCGTGTAAATACGTTAAACAAAATCGTACATTTCCACTGGTAGAAAGGTAACAAAAGATTTTCATGTCATATATATGGGAATCCATTTTGACGATTATTCTCACTGACCCCTAGCTGTGGTCAATAATCTGAGTCTAGTATACATCCCTAGGAACCCTATCATTACTAAAGCAAAGGTGTGTATACCTTTTTATTTGATTTTTAGTCTACGGTTCAGATGGAAATATTCTCACGTGAGCCAAAACAAACTAAATAAGTAAACCAAACCAGTCAAGACGGACATGGCACAAAATGATGTAATTTATGATACCTTTTAGTTAACAATAGATGTACATCACGTAAAAGCTTAGCTTAGAGGCAATAGGCAACTTCATCAATATCTTTATCATCGAATTTAATTTCTTATGCAATTTGATCGCTCTGTGTTTTTATGGGAGTATTAATAGTTTAAAATTACACGAGTATTACGTGAACGCTGCGTTTCATTATGAAATAGTTTTAAAATCTGAACTGACCTTCATCTTTCATCGACCAGTGTGTACCTACCTACACACCTACAAGTGTAAAATGTAGTGTATCTCTGTACATTTAAAGGTTTATAGTAAATATAAATCATTTAGTATCATTCATTACCATTGCACTTTATTATTATATAATTACAGTGTTACATATTACAGCATGCCTTTTGATTGTGTGTAAGATTTGAGACGTGCAGACTGTATGAAAAATTACATTCGGATAAAAACTAACGAGATTACTTGTTTTACACACAGCAAACTGCAAGGCAAATCAACATGAGTGATTGCATTGTTGGAGCATTACATAAAAATGTAGTTCAGTCGTAATAATATTATTATTCGTCCAGTTCTACTATTATGGCTAATTGTAGTATCATTAACAAAATAATTAGTAGTGTAGATTTTCCAACCTGAAAACAAAGAGCTAGAAAAGAAATCAACTATGGGATTAGTATTATCACACAAAGCTTGTTAAAAAACGCACACACGATATTTTATTATTATTACTATAAACTATAAACATGTCTAGGTAAATTTTATCCCTTTTGCTTAGTTAGAGTTGTATAGGCTTTGTTGTAATTTTACTATGTGTATAGTAGCCAATTTTGTAGGTATAAAATAATTCACTTGAACAATTTTTTTAGTAATTAGGGCATCGTACCATCTTCTTTGCACTGCACGGGTAAACTCACACATAAAAAAGCTATGCAACTGATATAATCAGAAATATCTTCAAATCAAAGTACAATTTTGATTACGAGCTTCCTTCGTAAGTTAAGTTGTTAAGAATAAAAGAATTGAAAAAGTCTTTGATTTCCATTTGCACTGCAAATCTATGCACCTGCTCTTTTGTTCTCTCTGACGAGTTATTGTTGGCGAAACCATCCTCAGAACAATGAAGAATGAGTGAGCATCGCAAAAATAAAATGCATCAAACTCCCCACTTAGAATTAGCTTTAAGTGTGATCAAATCATTTTTAAAGTGTAACTGAAAATTAAATACGTATTTATATTGAGATATGTAATAGTGTGAAGATAAATGTTTTCAGCATATTTATTATTGCATTGGATCACACAACTGAAATATCCATTACAGTGTGTACTTACTATATGTACTATAATAACAAATAGATTCTATTTTATAAAAGTTCGACTGAATTATTCATTTTGTTAGCTCCTGATTTATTTAACAATGAAAATAATTATTCGGATATCATTAACTAAGTAGATAGTAGTTCGAAAATGGTTGTACTATTCCAGTTTTGTATTTGTTATTTTGTTTCATCTAATTATCCGTATATAGTAGAGCAATGATTTATCTAGGCTGTTACGATTATGATACACGTCTAGAATTACATCTGGTTCTCGCACGAGTGTACGGAACGTTGATTGTAAAAAGGTGCGTCAGTTTGGCAGAAGAAATGCAGTGGTGGTTCTATGTGTTAGCAAAGAAGGGAGTGTGTTCTTGCTTAGGTTGATCCTAAGTAGCTGTAATAGTTGTAGAATGAATTGAATTATGTATGTGTGTCGCTCGACTTGGTTTTAATAAGGATTCAGAACATAATAATTATCTGTATCAGTCAGCATTCAATATACTCTATCCTTATAGCTAATAGCAATTCATATCACATAATAACACACACCACAATATATTAGAAGTTTCCTTTAACAAGCGTAGTGATTTTCTAAAAAAATGCAATATCATCTTTGTAGATTAACGTGGTAAATATGCCAATGCTTATACCTATAGCTTGTTCATATGGTATCAGTTTGCATTATATTAATTAAAGCGTCAAAGAATCATGTGCGTGTGTCTGTGTTACACTTTACATATTACACTGCAGCATTTCTTCTATGTATTATGTACCAGGCTATACTTTAGGGTTAAATAAATATATTATACATGTACGCAGTTTATATACATAAGATGAACATACATAGGTTCTGGGATTATTATGAGTGTTTGGTGTGACTATACAATTGTTTGAAAGTACGGTAGTGTAAAGTGCAACTAATTGTGTTCATTACACGAGCAGACGCACTCCTCCTTTAAAATCAGAGAAAAACGCATGGAAAATTGCAAATGAGAGTTTAGCATTTCTTTGTTGAGCTCTCGTCAAAAGATTTTTCTGATTATTCTGTCGTGTTACTATTTGTGGTGGCTACGATGAGAATGCTGCTGCTGCTGTGGAAGAATATTCTCAAGACACAGAACAAATGTTGGTTTTTCTATGAATCTCATCTTTCTTTGAGGTTTCAGCTTTAAATAAGCCGTGTTTGTCGACTCGTACTACTTACCATTGTTAAAATTTTATTTGTAAGCATTAAAAGCTACATTTTAATCTTCATTGTGTAAGAAGTTTGCGTAGCATGCGTTTAACAGGGAAACAGTCCTGTTATAAAATTATTGTATGTAATACTAATGCTATTTCTATTATGCACACTTACCAAGTGCATGTGCAAGGAAGATGTATAATGGATACTTTACTACTTTAACAGAAGGGATTTATATTATGATCATGAAACAAGTCACTCTTACATAAATAATCCCATGTTGAATCGAACCGTGCGATTTTATGTTTTGAGTTTAAAATGTAGCAACTTGATAGGCATAATAATGTAAGTAGGTTTATATATTATGTAAAGTACACCAAAGTTCGTGCCTGGCTTAGTTTTACTACGAACGTTCTGTCTCTCCAGAGAGAGGTTTATCTTACGTGCATAGATGTTATATAAAACATTCTGTGTGCAAATGCTCATCTGATCATAATATGCCACACCATTCTTTCCACAACCGACCCAAACTTGAAACCACATCACAAAAATTTTCTGCTCGAGTACCCATGCGAATTTTTTGAACTTTTGTATCTTCCATGATGTTTTCAGCTTGAGCAGAACAGTCCTGTTTTTATTACCACAATCAGATCTCCGAGCTTTACAAAGATATATTTGTACTACACTAAAAACGCAAATGCAATTCATACACTTACCTTATATAAGTATGTAGGAAAGACTTATATTTTAAGTGTAAAGATTCCTGTATGTATATATAAAATATATTATTCACTAATTCGAAACAGGTATGACTAGGTAAATTGCAATTTCTAGGAAAAGGTCTAGTAGGTAATAGTAGGCTACAAGGTATTGAGGTAAAGTGCATAAAAATAATCCACCTAAAAATGATGATGAGGAAATCTGTCGTTTCTATTATGTCATGTCGTATATTTCAGTTCCGCTGCAGTACCATTTCGTAGTATAATGGATTTTAGCACAGGGAGATGAATTCCCATATAAAATTTGCATAAGGTTCTTCTCTTGTTCTCTGTGTGTGAAAACTGAGAATGTATAAGATTATTATGTATATAGCCTGCGGTATTTTTTTATTTGCTCTTATTTCATGTCTTGCAAATATTGAACATCCCCGTGATTCTCCGCTTGGTTACGAGGATTATGCGTATGTGTGGTGATGAGATGTTTCTTATGACATATATTACATGGTGAAATGCACGTTTTTTGTCTACCTATTTATTAGGATGTGATTCTTCATGTTACAATCTAGTCTTTCTTGTCTGTCATGCTATGTCAAGTGAAACATTACTTGCTAATACGTATAATATTATCACAAATATGCAAATCTACACTCGTGTAAGGTACTACCTCTGCAGATAGTTAAGAAAGCAAAGAAAATATTTTATATACTGTTATAAAAAATGTACCTACTCAATAACCTACCTAACTATGCAACCAAACTCAAGTTTTAAGCGTGTGTAGTATGATACTACGTAACTTTGTGTGATTTTCTCTGCTTCCAGCTATTCTGTGGTACTTTGAACTCTGTCGAGGCAAATTAAGATGCATTCTGGTACACTAAACATAAGTTATCACATCATAACATTTTTACGATGCATTATTGTGTTTACTCACACAGTGTGATGTTTAAAGGTGTTTCTGTGTGTGGGTAGAACGAGAAGAGAGTAGGTTAGTAAAGATTTTCATTTCATAACCTAAAGAAGAAGAAGAGAAAAAAATGAATGAAGCCCATTGGAAATCAGGCAAAGTATTAAACTGTAAACAAAAGGAAGTGGAAGTAATAACGAGAAAGAGAATAAACCGGAAATAGATTTTGCTTGTTGTCGTTTCTTTTTGTTTGCTCGTCCTATATTGGCCATTACGTGCGATTAGACAAAACCTGTATCTTCTAGTAAATACTTTGTAACTCAGCCAGATAAGAAATCACAGCAGGTATATATTTTACAAAGCATTAATATGGTATACCTACAGGTTAATGATAGATAGGTCGTTTGAGTTTTCATTATTATGTCTGTTCGTTGCTGTCGGCACGCTTTACGACTTTTCCACCTATTTATACAAAGGCAACGTGCATAACAGAAGTGGTAGGTACACAATTGTAATGGATTTCTAATCTTTCCCATTAAAATGTCTGAAGAATCGTTGTGCATGTATGTGCATGTCAGTCCTAATGAATTTTCAGTCTTATTGTTATATATTGGAACTTTTTTACACGCAGACTTTTCTTGGACACAGGTCAAAGCATAATTAGTATTATGTAAAACATTAATTGTACAAACTGCGAGGTATTTAGCATAATGTTCACATAGAATCTACTCAATTTCATTCATTTCCTCCTTAGTCATAAATAACACACTGCATAATTTACTTTACTAGTATCTTGCCTAGTTACATACCACTTATGCTCTGACATGCTTTTGAAGTTTTTTACAACCTATTTACAAGTAATAATTCGTCAGATCGTAATTTGCACAGTTGCTGGAGGGTTTACATACTTAATATGAAGTTGTTGGTTGCATTACGAAATGCAAGAAAGACAATTATGTTTTTAAGATTCCAGATTCATCAAGTATTGCGAAAAATAATTATATTAGTCAATAAGTGCGGGATATCTGGTGATTTCTAATGATTTTTAGCTAAAAGGCTGTATGAATGAATAATTCTGTAGCAATAAATATTTACCTACAGCTGAATAGATTGGTAATTTTCTGTTTAGGTACATGCAGATTCGATATTATTTTTTTTATTTGTACTCACAATTCGAATTACAATTACAAGAAGTCGTTTCATTATTTTTTTAGAGAGTATATTTTTTAATTCATTAATCAATTATAGATTGAAATTCAATAATCTCTGTTCAAAAGAATTCTAACGTTCATCGAGTTAAAAAATTGTCGTTTGTTCTGATATGTACTAATTTCTTAATGGAATAATTGTTTAAATTATACAAAACATTATGTAATGCATCAGTATTTATTTTTACAAACAGTTAATATCAAATCGTGTATATTTCGTGTAATACAAACTCTGGTTCGAATTGTACACACGTACACAAGGTAATAAATCCATGTGGTACTTAGCGTATACTTTATTTGCTACTTGAATTAGATCGGGTAAGACATGAGGAATTCGTGACAGAAATGAAATATCAGAAGTTGTAGCTATGAATAGTGTATGAACTTCCATACCCCAAGCTGCGTTTTTATGATCAAATTGTATGAATTCTCGTTCTTTAGACATATAAACAGTCAATCCTTAAGTAGCCAATACATAATGCATCTGTTGGAAGAAAAACATCTCCTAAATTTATTTTCATGTGCACTGGGTATAGAAATCATTGAATGTGACTTTGCACACATAACACTTAACATTCGCAATGTATACTCATTCAACCAGCTCTGTGTTGGTTAATACTTATTTCATTTCTAGTATTGTTCATGCATTGTGGTATGGGTTTTATTTATATAGATATTTTGTTTACAATTGCTGAGATTGCTTGTGTACCTATATTTACAACACTACACACATGTGTGTAAGGGTATTATTAAGGTATACCTATATGTATGTAATGTATCTATTCTATGAGAGTATGCCACTAACTGTGTATAGTGTCTATGCAAGCAAAGTAAGCAAACATCATGGTATAAGAGTACAGTTACTCACTCAGTAACTCACTGGCCTGTAGAAATGTTTTTTACTTTTGTATTCCTTTAACACAGATTTTTTAACTACCACACATCCATAGGTACATTTATTAATAGCAAATTCACATAGGGAAATTCCCACCTTGTTTATACATAAGCATAAAAGTTGTATTTATGTATAGGGAACTCTAACAGAAGTCCAAGCACGTACGAATACTAAATTTATTTAATTGCTTTTGCTAATGTCCAAAAATAATACTCCTTCACTAATACCTTCGGCAAATAAATACAAATGTATTTAACAATCGTACAATTATAGAATAGGGACAAAATTACTTTCTCTTACAGTAGAACAGTAGTTCACTAAAAATTATTTTAAATTGTTTGTTTTAAGTATCTCTCGTATCGAAGTCGGTCGCTCTGTCTATAAATCTAATTATGTGTCTGTATATAGTGAAGACTTCTTTTCTTTGTAATTTAAATCTTTAAGTAAGTAAGAAAACATTTTTCCCCATTAGCATCATTTTATTTCTTATATGTTATTAGTTAGCGTTCTTTAATTTCTGTGTCGAGTCCACCTTTGCAAACAAATAGCAATAAATTCCAGCCGACTCAAAAAGTTGGTTGAAAAAAGACATTCTAAATCCAGGTGTCACTTACAAGACACAAATTCTTGTCACTGTCATTGCAGCAACTCGTTTCTGTCTACTGGCACCTACCTTAGCTATAATCCTGTATTATATCAACAGAGTACAGTTTGTAACAAATAACAGCACACCAGTCAAAGAACACGCAAATAGCTTAGCCTACCTGAATAAAAAAAACTAATCGAATCATACAAATCCCATACCAGTTAGTCAATTTATTATCTTGTAAATCTGGTATGTCTCTTGTCTTGTATCTTCGTATATACCCAACTACTATATACTACTGACAATGTCCACATTGCCATCCAAGCCAAGAACAAGAAGTAACATAACTTCTTTAAATACGAGATAGGCCAGAGAATCAACAGAAATAATAATGTCATCATTGTCATCTGGGTAAACATGCATTCTCATCATCAATTCCCATCCCGAAGCCAAACCAAAGTAAACCAACTGCCCTCGACTGAGTCTTAGAGCAGTTTTTGGTATTTCAGGCCAAACCTACTCTCTGTGCACACAAAACACACAGTATGCACACACAACTAAACCATAGACGAAACTAAACACACCAGGACACAGACACAAATCAACAATGACTTTCATGCTGTCAAATATATGACATCCGATGACATCCTTTACAAATACCACCGATGCGTGTCTTCTTCTATTTTTCACCAATTGTCTTTTCCCTATTACGTACGTTACGTATTATACGTACGTCTTTCCTGTGCCACTCTTCAATGCGTATTAAATATTGTAGTATGAGTCTCTTCTGTATCTGTCATAAAGTTTTCCCTATACTGTATAACAGTTAAAATTATTTTCGTCTTCAATGCTTCTTCTTTCATATTCAACTTTTGTTGTTTAGGTATAGCTAAAGGTTTTACATGGCAATTTCTAAAGATTTATTCTCAACCGAAGAATTTTTTATGGAATTTTATATGTAGGGATCTTAATAGTCTCATCTTATTTTTATTTGCGTAATTTTTTTACAGACAGGACAGTTTGTGTGCGTTACTGTGTTATGTGTCCATCGCCCATGCATTGATTGTGTCACAGTCTCAACAGGCAATGTGGAAAAGTATAACACAGTTTTTTGTGTAGGAATTCCCTTGGTATTTTGATAAATGATTGTTTTACATAGTTCGCTATGGTTTGTTTTGTTCTTTTCTTTGCAAACATTATCAGACTCTTCTGCTCATTCTATAACAGATAGAGAGAGAAGCTTGTAGCAGCTGCAATGTGTTTTATTCGTCTCGGTCCGATATACCGTTTAAATTTTGGTCAAAGTCAACCTAGCAAAAGAGCGTAACGCGTCAGTCTTTTTTCTCTTGTCATGTCCGTCAGCGTCACCGTAAATAGGAATAATATTATTATGATGATACAGTGTAGGATTGCATATATATATGTCTACACTATATGGTATAGTAAAAAGGTAACTCGTCAGACTTAAAAAATATTAGTCCACCAAGCTATATTCTCCATTACAAACAACATGCAGTCTTCTTAAGTCTTGTTGAATTTATTTTCCTATAGAACTCATTGCGTCTGTGTCATTGTTGTATTGCCAATTTGGCTTTGTGTGTGGTATCTGGTACGTCAGTTGTTGTTCATGAATGAAAAAGGATCTGTTTCGTTTGCTCAGCTTTGTGTTCTGTGATGGTTATGTCCTACAAATGAAAAATTATGCCATTTCCACACAGAGCTGCCATAATAACAATAGCGTAATATTATATGGCATCTTCCAACAGACATTATCATTTCTGTTGAGCAAGTCTGCTGTCTATTTAGTTTAGATCTGCTTCTTCAACTCGACTGCATTGGTTTTTATCTGAAGAACTTAAATTATAATTTATTATTGAAAATCATTTCCTTTAACGATTTAACTTGCGTTCTTTAACTAAGAGTGTAGTGTAAGAATGAGTAATTTAAATTTATTAAGATGAATAGCAATAGATTGCTATTAAAATGCTTAAGTAGGGTAAATTTTCCAAGTAAAGTTCTGATATAATTGCCTGTCAGCTCATTAATGCGTCGATAGAGCAGTAGATCACTGTCTTAAAGTATCAGAGTGTAGAAAAACAGTAAATTCTCATTGAACGTGGCAATATATGTACCCTAGTGAAGTATGAGAAAGAAATGGCAGTAGTAAACCATTTAAGTATATTATACGTGTGCTATTAACAAAAAGGTAATAATATTTAACTTTTAGTAGTGTAGTATGGTAGTGGAGGTATCTGTGGTAGAAAAGAGCAGGGAGTGTGGTGAAGTCAAGTGAGGTGAGTAGGTCTAAAAGAATAAAAACTAAACTAGCCCAGAGGAAACCAGTAGTCGTAGTGGTGGTTGTATAGAAGTTCTAGTAACAACGAGAAAAACAATTTCAGCATTATTATATTATACTTTACACATTATACACTCATAACCAACTACCTAAAACTAAACCATTAGAAATGTAACACATAGGTAGATAGGTTCAATTGTATTTTATTGTAAGTAGTATCTCCTGTACTTGCAATTTACACTAGAAGAAAACGGTGGTTGTAGTACCAAGTACCTAAGTCTAGTAGTAGTACCTTATATACTTCGTCTAATATACCTCTGTGTGTTTTTGCCACAAAAATTTTATAATCTGCTCTGCAGTAGTGTGGTCGTATCGTAAAGAACCAATTCATACCGTGAAACAAGTACCTTCACTCTAAAGCTATATGGCGGTGTAAAATTTAATGTTAAATAATAAGTAAGTAGCATGTGTATATACTTATTGTTTGTAGAAGTCGGAAGGAAGAATACAAACTGAGCTGTATGCGTTAAAGCGTTGCTCTTTATTACCGAACTATAAGCCACACGTGTCTTAGGCATCTTTATTGCATACTTAATTACTCAAATGCACTTTCGGGAAAAATCAACCCTTTGTTTTCAAATATTTATAGGTATAAGAAAAACTTTAACTTAAAAATACACTACCTATTTAGTTAGTTGCTAAAAATTTAAGGTGTGTGTAATATAAAGACGTTAATTGTAAGTAGATGTAGAGTGCAGAGTGTACTGTACTGCTTACCTGAGTCCTTTCTATTAAAATATTATTATTGTAACTATCAGATTTATTGATGCGGTTGTATGATTATCCCTTGAGAGAATAAAGGTTCATAATATGTATTTAGTAAATAAAGGTTCCATTCAAACCAAACCACTGCATATATAAATAAATTCCGTTTTACCAAGCCTGTCGTAAGGAAGCTAATTTTAAGCGAAGAAAAGATTATTTGTACAGTTAACATGTAAAGTTGGATATCTATAGACATTTGTGTGTTGAAGTGTAACAGGAGTATTAGGGCAACTAATAACTATTGTTTGTCTATTACTTTGCTAAGAATTGGTAGCAGTAGTATAATGCTGATTTAAATGTACGAACAATGTTACACGTGTAAATGCTTCATATATGAATGGACATTAGACACATTAGAGTTTAACTTGCACTTCTAATGAATTAATGTAAACATTAAAGATTGAGACTAGTACGTGAAATATTTCCGTATTGTGTGAAGTGTGTGTCATGTTAGGTAGTCACATCCTTTACAACCTGCAAATATGTTACAAAAGCTACACATTTGTCAAACTTTCAGATCGATTGAACTCAAGCCCTCGCTCCATTATTGAATGAGGAATTCCTGTACATGAAATTGTTTAAAAATTGTAAATACTTCTTAAAAAGTGAGATTTTAGTATGCAATTTACAAGAATCATTATTTTTACTGTGTGTTTCTATTCACTTTTGATTTTGTTAGGTGTGTTGGTGTAGTTAGGTATATTATTTATCTAGGTTAAGATTTCTTGCGTGTTATTATTGCTGTATCCAATAAAGTTGTTC
This sequence comes from Pogonognathellus flavescens, assembly GCA_019776165.1. Taxonomy (NCBI): domain Eukaryota; kingdom Metazoa; phylum Arthropoda; class Collembola; order Entomobryomorpha; family Tomoceridae; genus Pogonognathellus; species Pogonognathellus flavescens. The sequence continues at coordinate 28,449 of JABASD010000561.1, forward strand.
TTGTCAGCACGTAAATGACTACTGTCAGTACTGTCTATTGTTAAATTACTCGTTTTTAAACGGAATTGACGAAATGTGCATTGAAACCTGCTTTTACTCTTATTCGCTGTAGTTTTACATGTTGACAACAGGAAACATTGGTTTTACATTAAATTTAGTGCATTATGCCTAGGCAGAACAATGTCACATTCGTATAGAGAAGGAAATGTTTGTAGCGTTAACACAAACTTGAACTAAACTATCCACAGTCCATTCTTCCTAGACGTAGACGGTCTTCCTGATCAGCGAACCGATGAAAGTTTCTCGACCGACGGTCCGTCCGACGAAAACTCTATGAGTAATTATTATATCCATGTTTCACCTGAGAGTTATGATAACGAGTTTGTACTTTGTATTTATATATTCTTCTTAAGGGTTATCATTACTTTATCCATTACCATAAACATCTCCCCTGTTTAATTGTAAAATGTGTTATGGTTATTCTTCCTGGACTGGAAAGACCTGAACAACTGGGAGTAATAGAAGAATCCACTGTTACTATGTACAGTACTTGTATTTATTATTTATTAGTAGTTTGTTTATGTGAACATAATAAAAGCCTGTGCTCCAAACTTTGTGTTTGTGTGTATTTTTATGTACATAGACAAGAAAGCAAAAGTCCATGTTGTGTTTTGAATGTCGGTTGCTTAAGAATCGTTCGAGGCACCATGAGGGAATTTCATGACCCACAGGTGCTTTGCTTATTCATTGCTCATAAGAATATACTTCTACTACCGCGTTGCTCTCATTCCAATTCTATTGTTATTCCAACTCTAGAATTAACAAAGACGGACCAGTCATAAGTTTAAGACATCCAAAATCCTTTGAATAATAAGTAATTCAAATCCTACTGCTCTACTCTAGTTTCATCCTATAAACAGTCTTATAATACTAATAACAATAAGTCCCGTCTGTTGGTAAATCATATATCTTTATTTTATTATACATCGAGCTAACTCAGAAAACAATATTATTATAGGTATCTGTCGGCACGCTACAAACAGATAACACGTTGCTTCAAACAATAAATTCTGGTAAATACTTAAGTGTTAAGTAGGTAAGCTGACAAAGATGCGGGGACATGATACATAACACAATAATTATATTATGCATGGTTTAAGCATTCATTAAAATATCAATTATGACAGTCATGAGTAGTCAATATAAATGCAATAACTATTTTAAGCATCTTTCTGTTCAAAGATTCTTATATCAACTTCCAATTTACCAACGGATCTACTATACCTACCTTGTTACAGGAAAATAAAAAAATTGAATAATATGATTAGTGCAGTTTTAGCATAGCTGGTTAATTGTTAGTATGAGATTGAATGAATGAATAATTTTTTGTATTTTGTATGCAGATGTAATAATTTGATTTTTGTTTTTAGTCCGATCCTGTGGATACCCAGGAGCTCCAGCACATTCATCTCTCACATTTTCGACCCCAAAACTTATAGAGGGGACAGTAGCGACTTATGCTTGTGACAGAGGCTTCGAGTTACTTGGGCCCGCTAGAAGAATATGCACAGAAGATGGAAAATGGACGCCAGAAGGAATCCCATTTTGTGGTGAGTACAAATTACTTTTATTTATGCACGCGAACGCATTTGAAAACAAAAAGTACCTGAAGCACGCCTAAGCAAACGACAGAGGAAATGTCAAGAATGTGTAATAATTTTAATCTAAACAGAGAAATGAGGCATAGTATAAACTTATCAAGGAAATGCAAATACCTCTAGAAAAGATCAAGATCAGAATTTATGATTTAAACAGGCACAACAACCAGTTAAAGATCTCGAAAGAATAAGAAAAAATGTATTTTCTGTTCTGAGAAACAAAATTGTATGGAAATTTCTACTGGTATCTATACCAGGTGCATTTACAGGAGAATTCCTGTTAAGTGTATATTTTAACTGTATTTAAAATGAGTAGGATTTTTGACATGCAAACGTATACTAAAGATGAATTACGAGCTGAAAGTTCTTTAAAAGATGTTTATTTAATGAGCTAACTAATTTAACGTGCATAGGAATCACTCACATAGCGGGAAAAGTACTTCTTGTGAAGAAAAAGAAAATTATGAAATTTCATATCTAAATTAGACATCGTATTACAGCAATGCTCACATTAGCTGCACTTAGGTACACAAATTGAAAATATCTATACACACGATATGATTATGAGCGTTACCGTCTCAATAGAATGATCATACCAGGTTACTTTACCATACAACTGCTACACATGCATTCTCTATACCCCCATACTGCTATCTTTATACTTAATAATAATAATATGCATATCTCCACCATAAAATGGCAGACAGTAACATATTGATACCAAATTTCACTACGTTTTGCCATGATTCATATACATTTACATATTATCTCAAGATGAACCGTGAAGAGTACAACATAACGCAGTAGGCACCACGAAGATAATAATATTAAACAATAATACGTAACTCTAACTGCAAACTTCGTAGTAGTAATAAAATACTATTATTATTAAGCAGTAGTAGAAAAGAAATCATTCCAATCTCTCAATTTTGCGGTTACAGTCAGTGTAGTCTGTGCATCTCTCCAACGTGTACATCCCTCCCTATTGTATTACATTCACTAACCAAGACATGCCAATATTATTACAGCAAGTGTAAGTACCTACATGTATTATAGTAATAGTAATCGTATTATTTCTTTTCTACGACCAACATTGACGTTATAACGTACCTACTCCATATATAAGTCCTTATATTGGGATAAGTACCAACTACTATAGAGTATATAGCTAACTTTTTAAGTTATTTCCTTCAGGTAATGGTATAGGTATGCCTGAAGGAAAATATTTATTGATGTTTCTGTTGCTTTATGTTGTTTATGTCGTTATCTTCATCAAATTCACCGATCTCCCTTCCGTGACACAAACGTTAGCTTTGTTAACTTGGTTATTACAGCTCAAGAGAATTTTAAAGTGGAATTGAAAAGCTCGCAGAGTCTCATTGTTCTTGCTTCTTCTTCTGTACATTTGAGCAAATAAAAGCGAAGAGAGAATATTCCACCTTTTTGCCAAAAATAATATAAGAAATGAATCTTCCCTCAAGATATGGATTATGAATGAACATTTTTGTTCAAATGCTCGCTTTAAGCTGAAGCCATTTACACTGCCTGTTTATAAAATAAATTTTGTTTACTTACATCCTAATAGATCTATTTGTCTTCCAACATCAGTCCTACTCCTACTTAATAGATATTCTAATAGATGATCTTTATCTAATAGATCTTTGTATTGATGCTTTTGGTAACGAATTCCTTTTGACGAACGGCAAGATTTCATATTTGTTTTCATATGTTGTGGTTTTGAACAATTTTTTAATTAATTCATGTTTGACAGTTTTTATATCTGTTGTTGATAGTGAAGTAATTATTGTTGTTGTAGTGGTAATAGTGTAGTAATAGTTGTATAGGCATTTCAATCAACGTTATACACACATTAGTTTGTGGTTTGCTGAAATCGGACAGTATACAGACAGGAAATAGATTTGCATAAAGATCTCACTTGGTGGTGGATCTTAATAGTAATTCACTGAATAATTTATTGGCTTATATGAATGAATTCCTATATAGTTTTGTCTCATCCACATTAGCAGATAAAATATAATAAATAGTAATACAGGGAAAGAAAAGTCATTATAAAAAGACGAGCCCTAGAGCCCTAGTAAAGTCAACATTACATACTGAAGAAATGATAAGTGTGGAGGAAAATCGTAATAAATCTTGTGTTTGTAAAGTTTTCTGTTTCATGTTACACCTTCACACGGCACAAGTAACCTTCTTTAGAAGAAATAACTGTAGTGCCATTACCTTAGTTAATATAACGCAGTATAGTGGCATAGTAAGGCAAATGTTTTTTGTGCAAGGGAATTCGCATGATTCGCTTCTCTCCATCCGTTTCCTTTAAAAACGTAAGTCGACTTTGATTTAACGTGGCTGTAAAATTCGCATGGTGTTTACACACGTTACCTGTTCACTTTAAACTTACACGGATAGAGTTGCAAGTTTTACAGTCACCTTCTTGTTTGTACTTTGTACTAGACTGTGCTACATTTATTATCTATTTTCATTTCACTACTATTATACACAACGAAGACGAATGTATATCGTCGTCACTCGTCGTGATTACTATTATTGTATTTTTTACTTTTATAAAGCGTACTGTTCTATTGTGTAGACATTGCAGCCCACAACAGTCTGTGTATACACTGTATACGAGAGATAGGATGATTATCATTATTATTTTATATTACCAATGTTTCCTGCATTGTCAGTCAGCCCTTTCCGATTTCTCCAGATTCACTTTTGTCCTCATGTTCATATATAATACCTATATGCCCACTCTACTACTGCGTCGTTACTTTTAGCACTCTATACAGTAAACAATAAAAAATATTAAAGAATTCCCGTAAAGTAAAAGCTAATCTCTATAATATAATGTACTCGTTTAAAAGTTTTTAAGCAAGTGCATTGTGTCAGTGTTCTTTCGTTCATTCATAACTAAAACGAAGAAACGCATTAGAATCTCGAGGGTTGTTTCACAGTAACTCTTCACAACGTGTTTGTGTTAGTGTAACTGTTGAAGACGAGCAAAAAATCAAGTCAACGTCTTTTTCTTCATAATAATGACATAGTGTATATAGAACGAGCCTATAGAGAGAAAGGAGGTATACTATAATATAGTGCAGACTCTAAAGCTCTATGAGCAATCACACACAATCAGTTACAGTCACTCGTAATGGCGATAGCAATAATAACAATACAAATGTAAATAAACATTATTACTCTACTGAATTGTATGTACAGTTCTTGTTGCCACTTCAGCCTTCTTCCATAGTCTAATGTGCACAAAGTGAAACTTTTATGTGATTTCCCGATTTTTGTGGCTTGGCTTTGGCTTCAGTTCATTCAAGTTGACTTCACTTGACTGTTGACTTGCTCTGTCATTATTTATAAAGCTCCTTCTTTTTTCTTATACTCCTTTGCCACAAAGGAAAATTGTTCGCATCTCTTCTTGGCACTAAACAATATAATTCACTGTTACGTAGTATAGCAAAATGCATGTATAATAAATACAAGTGTTCTTGTGCGGCATATTTCATTGTACATTTTGTTATTGTTGTATGTACTACTCATGATGGCATTTTTATTTTGCCATTCATATACTTAAACATACGGTCATTGCATTTTACACAGGGGATTTGATATTAATAGGCATATTTATATTCAGTACAGGTTTAATATAAGTATTATTTTTATTCCTTCACTTGTAGTAAACAAGTGCTACTAAAATAAAACTCTTCCGGTCATTACCACTTTAATATACTTACGGCACAACCTTATTGCTGTCTTTTCTGAAAGAATTTTGCCGTCGGAAATGAATACTTATGTTAGTCTATATTGTGCATCGTATATGGTTTATGGTGTAGGTAATGTGCACATAAAAAATGAGCGATGGTCATCTATCATGTCATCAGCATCGTCGTCACTCTTTACGATGTCTTGTCCTCACGTCAGAGCAAATGGGATGAAAAGACAAGATAAGACTTCTAATACCGTTTGAAATACAAGGTTTGCACAGTAGGAGTAGTCGGAGAAGGTAATATACTTGAATAGAAATAATAATTGCGATATAAGTTATAAGAGACACAATAATGGTAACTTAAAGGGTGTAAAGATATGAATAGCCGCGGACAGAAGTAGAAAAGCAAGAAAATTGCAGAAGGTGCAGCAGAAATAGTAAAAGTGTTGTGGTAGTCAACAATTTATGTTTTAAGAAGCTCTTACAGCTCAAAAGAGCAACGTTTAATAAACAAATGGCAGTGACTATACCGTTAGTACATGTGGACAGGTCTGTTATTTGATAATATTTATTTATTATACAGTTGCTTAAAAGAATACCACAGGCTACGTGTATAATAAAATAATAGCTTAGCTGTAGATTTAATAATAAATTATTATATGAATATACAAGAAATGCCACATGCGAAGGAGAACGTTACTTGCATTTGCAGAAAAGTAGGTAACTCTATCGAAGAATCTTTTCATTTTTATGCACACACAATCACATCTTGTATCATCGTCTCAATTTGTTTGTACATAATTGATTTTGGCAAAATCATATTTTCACTGTTACTTTTCTTCATACAATATGATTACAGGATTGCAATAATATTATTCAGTCAGACTATTATTGTACCTTCTATTGCCATGCCTTAGAAAAATATACCTGTTTTCGACCTGCATTCTTACTGAAGATACAAAATGTACAAGACTGTAATGTTTTATAAGGAACGTCATGTTACAAAATGTAAATACCTAATTGAACTCACCGTTTTCTTTTTTACTGTGTGTTTTATGAGCTTTGACGTGAAATACTGAGAAACTTGAACTTGAAATGAAACTATGACTATACAGAATGCCTTTATGTGGTATATGTAAGTGTGTGTGTTATTTAAGGACACACGTTAAGAAGGCATAATATTCATTTTGTATTTATGTGTTACGCCTGTCTGCTGTACTCGGCAGTGTGTGTGGTTAGAATAGAATAGAGCAGAACATTCCAGCGTACGTTTAATTTTTAAGCAGGGCTTTATATTGCCAAAAAATAGTTGAAGCGATAAGACAAGACGAAAGTAAATAAATCAGTTAAAGACAACTGCTAAACACACTTATGTAGCACCAGAACAACACAACCTATATACCAATAGCTAATAGCTCTATATACCTTACCAAGAAATTAATCTGACGTTCTTACTCCTACACACAGAGATATGATAAGGGCAGCATTATTGTTAGTGTAAGCTTAAACTATAATGGAAAACTTATTAAACGGGGCGGATAGATAGGTTGATAGTTATAAAAGTATTTACACAGATAAAAGTCGTCTCGTTCCTCTGCACTCGCATCTTTACTCATCCCATCACATAAATGTACCACAGAATCATCAGTTGACGTGATTTTTATTTTCCAACACACAATCAGTCAGTATGTACAAGTGAATTGTATCGTAGGTGTTGGTGGTAGGATTATAGGATGAGCTGGTTTCGTTGAAAGTAAATATATAAAAATTATTAACATTTTTCCACACAAATGTAAATGTGTATCGTGTATCATTCATTATAGAACATTTTTCAGGAATACTTAATGATAAAGAATATTTAATGATCCTATAATGAACAAGTTACAGATAAGAAGATAGTCTTGCAACATCAAACAAAATTAGATTAGACGAATCGAATAGGAATATATCTATTATTGTTATATGAATGAGTATTTAACAGGTTTAATTTTTCCCAGAAATATTGAAGCAGATTCATTTCACTCACTTGCCCTTTAATTGTTCAAATTGTTATTACCTACCCTGATAATTGCTACTAAGAAAGAAGCATTGCAATTAAATAGTGCCAAAAGGGGAAATAAATATATACGAGGTAGCTGCATTGATTATTGCACACATAGAAGTATCTGTAGTAGTAGACGAGATGATTTATTGTTGTCTGTCTGTCTATACGGGAATTGGAATAAGTAACTCATCATCTGGTCTAATCTGCTCTGCCCTTTGCAAAATCGTCTTAGAGGTTCATCTGCGTTATATTATTATTGCAGCCGTACTGTGTCTACACAACTGTCGAATTGACTTGACTTGATGAATCTGCTGGGCTATTGCCCTACCTTGGCATCTGTCCATAAAACAACTGAAGCGAATATTAGAAAACAATCTTTTGTTTTGTCTGTTGTATATATGCATATACATATCTTATATAGGAATTCATATAAGGTTTTCTGTGTTCTTGTGTAGCATCATATTATTATCATGATATAATGCAAGCACACAACCACGTACTACTTTAAAACAGTAGAATTGCAAAGAGAGACATTTTGCTTGGATATTGTATTGTGTATAGTCTCACACTAATGCTCATATCATCCTACTATACTAACTACACAATAAACACATTATAATATCTGCAGTTACCTGGCCAGGTTGTATAGGTGTGCCGAAATGAACTCTCTATGGTCGTGCTGTTGTAGAAGATAGCTCGTAAAAATCTTTTTACTTAATAAACACATTACATCTATTACTACTACCTGAACGCAGCTCATTCACACAAAATGTGAATTTCTTTGGTAATTCGTCTGTACTGCAGTACAATTGCATTTAATTTACTCCAAAAATATTTATCAAGAAGAATTTATTTTATCTACTCATAAATTGCAAAAATAATACATGCAGTACCATCAGGTAAGCCGTAAACACACTCTGAGACGTTTAGGTACAGTAATACTAAATACTTAAAGACAGATAATCACACAGGTAGTATGTAGGTCTGTGAAAAAGGTTAAGGTTGTACTTGCACTTGACTATAAGGTAGCTCCTCTGGTAATTTCTATATTAATAATTTATATCTTTCCGTACCAATCTCTTTATTCCTGTGTTTATATTCGAAGATGGTTTAATAATGACATAGAGCCCTCTGCACAAATTATTGCTTTATCTTTTCCTATCACAGTAACACCACTGCACCAGTATTGCACCTTAATTATCGCCACACACCATAACATTATTAAGTAGAAGTAATACGAAAGGTAAACACCAGTACGTGGATGGATGTATACAGTAGGATACGAATAATTGTAAAGAACATCATTCCATACTTAAAATTCCTTATATACCTATACTTTGCACTTTGTGTGAAGTTATAGTAGTAGTGGAAGTTATTATGAGTGTTTGCCTTGTATGAGTCTCGTTCTTTTTCTATGAAAATCCATCATTCCTTCTTTTTGCTCTGATTACTCTGCCGCGTGTTGTATGCACAGTATGGAGTAGCCATGCTTCGAGGACTGTATACAACAACGCAGTAGAAAATCATCATTACACTATAAGTATACCACCTACACCTACCTCCGCTATATACTATTTAGAACTACTACTAATACGTTCATTTTCTTGTTTGGTGAGAAAAAATGAATTTCGACCAATTCGTTAAGATTTTAGCTGCAGTGAATTACCTGTTGGTAGTTCATATCTTAAAGAAAGGACAAGTAGAGTACTACGTAGAATTGTAATTTTCAAATCTGACGTTTCTGCTTTAATTGGATGTAATAACTTGTGTGAGGTTTGTAAGATTGACGTTTACTCGTTGTAAGTTGTAACTCTGACTGCACACACACAGCCCCACCTTATTAGATTAGAGGTAGTGACTTAGTACTTGGAAAAGTAAATTACGAACACACCAAATCAACAGTAATTGACATTGACTGCAAAGAAATGCGAAATTACTGCCAGCACGGCTGTACATTGCAATTTAAACCGAATTCCCGTCCTGTGTGTACTGTACACAGTTTGCAAAGGTTAATGTGAATTGGACTTTATTTTTTGATGAATTGCCGTAGTATGGAAGAGAAAAAAATACAGGTAGGTAGGTCTAGGTCTACACTTGCGATTGCTTACACTTACCATAAAATATTAAATCACCCAAAGTCAAATGTAATTTAACTACGTAATTGAAGACGATGCAGGAGAAAAGGAGCAGCCTGTTGAGATGAGACAAGCCCGCATAATGTTACAGGAGAATTGTCATTAGCCATAGTTTATTATGTAAGTTTAACTGAGCAATAATAAATCGAGTGCAATTGAGCCTGTCTTAAATCAAGTGTGATGTTTAGCCCGTATTTCTTGTCTAAACAGTAAAGATAAATGTACTGCTGAATAATAATCGTATGTAAGCAACTGAAAGTTCATCTTGAAAGATGCATCCTATAGAAAAGAGACACACACACAGAAAGAGACAAACAGTCATGGAACATTTTATTATGGTGAATAAGGTATATGGGTATTGTATGGTTAAAGGTAGGTGGATGCACCTTTAACACTTACTGTGATACGAAAGCAAAACAAAAGCAACTCAGCCAAAGGGGATTTCATTAAATGGGAATCAAAAAGCATAAGCATTCATAGAATTGCAATTTACACTGAAAAGCTTGTAGAAAAGTACACACAGGGAGGTAGACAGAATCACACACTACTACTACACGAGAAAGAAACTTGTCGCATTATGGATTTAGTACTTGTATACTTCTTTGTACACCTGCCTGTTGAGTTCTGGGCTATGTGCACTGTGTAACTGTACGTTGTAGTAAATACAGGAGGAACGTAACAAATAACAACGATAATAATGCAATCTATCTATGCCTGTACTAATACTTCACTACTATATACTACTGGGATTCAAGTACAACTTGTATTCTTTACTTGTTCAGTGCAACATATCCCAGCTTCCAGAAATTAAGATTCATTTGATTTCATTTGCACCGGTACTTTCTTCAGTCGAGCTATTCATTTCATTTCAAACCCGAACAGCATCAAGTAGTAGATTTTCTACTACAACTTCTACCACTATATACTACTCCTGCAAAAAATTACCGTACAAGTGAAATTACTCCTCACACAAGGCACTTGCATAATATTTACTTGTGTATAGGTATAACCAACCACAAAAGCTCCTCCTCAATATACCGTCTCAATTTAAATCGGTAAAAATGGGAAAAACAGCTACTAGGTACTTTGTATGAATATTTTCTGAAGTTGTTTTCATTTGCTGCTTCATTGAATGCCTACCAGCTATAAATTACGATTCATCAGATCAGACTCATACATTTAATACTTACTATTAGTTTGCTATTATAGTATAGGGAATCTTTTTCTTATACCTATACAATACATTCTGTTACTTCTTGCATTTCATCATCAGAGGATTGATTTTGGTTTGGCTTAGTTAGTATTGGTAGTATAGCTGCATTTTAAAGTGTATATACAGACAGAGCCATGGAAGAACGTTCATTCTGCATTTCCTGCATCGGCATTTTATTGATTCTGGGTGGGGCGGGGTTTTATTATTTTCCTTTTGTAAAAACTGGCTTTCCCGATCATCGAAGATTGTAACACAGTACCTGTGGTTTGTAATAACTAGTTGTACTTTGTTCTATAAGACTGTAACATATAAAAGTACTAAAGTGCATGTTAGCATTTTTCTCTGTGATCAAAAGGAGTCTTATAATAATAGTATAGTAGTAATAATATTCCTGGGTATTCTGAAGCCCTCAAGAAACCGCTAATGTCTTTTACCTGTATTATTCCAAACAGACTTGTTTTGATCGTCTAACTATAAGCATTATGATTGTACGGATACACAAGGCGATCAAACATTTATTGTTTGAATTAAAGCTAAATGTCAAATTAGGGAAATTTATTAGACAAGCTGTACATTTCGTTTTATAGACAATCTGACAATCAAATGATGGCTTAGGTAGAAAGAAGGTACTTTTACAATGACGTTTCTTCAAATCCCAACAATCCCAAGGTACCTGCTTACATATTGCTCTGGCTTTAATAGAATCTAAAAGTAATAAAATAAGTCTAGTTTTTATATTTTTATTAGCAAAAACTAAAGTGCTCTGCTTTTAAGTACTTATACATTACATACCTCATAACCTACCTAGTTGCTTTGCATAATCCTCAAAGGAAAAGACAATTTAATGCCGTAATCACCGCGGTTGAAAAATTTGTCTAAGTTCATCTTGATAAGTAGAAATAGAATAGGTATTAGTATTAAGTAGCCGAGTGTTATACATGTAAAACAATAAAAAACAAATTTTTCTTTATGACTGCTACTTTACAAATGAATGTGACGCTTCTGGACAAGAAGAATCGTAATCATTACAGTTCATGATTTAACCAAGCATTAAACACTTCATAATAAAATGTATGTTCTTATAAGTGCAGTGAGTGATTAACTACTTTGTAGTTAGTAGTTATTTGTATTTAGCATTTTTGTATCTGGTCATATTTCTTTGTATCTTGACATGATATCAAATTCCTAGGGAAATAAACAAGGAAATTCATTTAACTCGTCGTTTTATCCCGAGGCAGGTAATAAATACCAAGTAGAACATTAAAAAGTGAGGAAATACCATTCAAAGTGACGTAGCGGACATAATGCAATATAATTTACAATCAATTCTGATTCATTTAGTAATTTTTGGCCGGGGCGACCTCAAAGCTCATGTGAACTGAAAAATCTACCAGCAATGCTTCTGTTACACACACAGACAGTTATACCAAGTGTCTTTACATTTTTACAACACATGAATTTAAATCTCTCTCGACAAGTTGTACACACATACACACATACACATAATACCACATGCAAACAAACATTGTAATGGCTTATACTGTTGTAGTATCCCTGTGTAGTATGTACCGGGCAAATCAAGTCAAACCTAACGTGACATCGCATTTGAAATACGGAAAGGGATTGGGTTATTGGTTTCAGTGATTCTGGTAGTCGTTCTTGACTCACGACAGGTTTTCTTTAAGTCTGACTGGACCTGACACGCATATTAGATTAAATATTAATAAAATCAGCGTTCATCTATTATCAACATTAACAAAACAAGCTGGCAGTTCATTGCTAATAAGAAAATTCAGCTGGGCTCACCGTGCATTTGAAGTTAAAGTAATTTATTACGTGTGTGTGAGTAAAAAGCAACAACATTATGAAATGCGAATTATAGGAAGTGCACAAAGAGCCTCAGTGAGAAGAGTCTCTTGTTGTTTCGTCATTGACTGTTGCTGTCATGTTCACTCCTTTATAATATCTCTCCTTTTAAAAAATATTCAGTTTTCTCGTAGAAAGTCTCATGTCTGATTTTGCATGATATTATTTGGTATGGTATGCCGGTGTGGTGTGATGTAATGTAATGCAAGTGTAATGTATTCATTACCTTAATCCTGAACGCCGTATCAGACACGTATCTCTAATAGGCACATTGTACAAGATGTAGAATTTCTCTATACCTATTTACTTAATCCTACACAGCCAAATCGAATCCGTATCGTTGGTTTGTTTGAATCCAACAGACATCATGAGCAACAGACAAAAGGGTCGAGTAGTTGTTTTCCTTTTGTTTGAAACTAAACTTGTTCTTCCGTCCGTTCATTGTACCCGACCTGGTCCTTTCGTTTTGCATTTTCCATTCTCTCTTGCCTTTTCATTGTCCGTCCGTAGATACATCTCTCTTTTCTTCCTATATAGGTATAGACGTGTTTTGGCATTTTCGTAAGAATTTACGTAATTCACTACTATGTGCGAATAAATATTATGCAGATTCATTTAATAAAGCAATAAGTATTAAATGGTAGAACTGTACATAATGTACAGAGAGGATTTTACAGCTCTGACTTTAATATAAGAAAAGGAAAGGACTGCGAGAGACTTGGCACAGACAGACACACTCAGACAGGGCATCGGCATGAATGACCAACGTGTAGTCTCATCTGAGTGAGTAATTTTTAAAATATTATTATTATTATTATTATAATGTTATTGCGTAGAATTATGTACGCAGAAAATGTAAGTGGAAAAGAAAACATGGGAGGTGAATAAAATGAAACATAAATTACACACCCTATGTACGTATTCAGCCTTGTTTAGTATGTAGCAGTCATCTTGAGAAGTATCCATGTCGTTTTCAGTTTTCTCTCTCTCGTAAAGATGAAACAACAATAGAATTTAAATTCAAGCGAGAAACATCTGAAGACGACTTCCTGAATTGAGAATAATTTTTATTCTGCAAAGAAATAACATTAACATTTTGCAAAAAGAAATTTACTACATATGTAATGTACCTATAAGTATATATGAGTATGAGTACCTCTTGTGCTTATACAGTTTGTAATAATGAACGTATACGTGTAATGGACATTTGAGACTACATTTTAGGATTTATGATCTCAACGACTCCTTGTTCTCCGTTAGCTGTTACAGTATTAAATTATTAACTAAGTTGATAATCTCAAGAAGAGCAGACTATGTTATAGTGACCAGACATAGTTGAACTGAACTTTAATTTCAAGAACTGTGTATTGACTATGTATAGACATGCAGAGCAATAACAAATATATTGTAATTTACTGGTTGTTGTGGTCAGGTCGCTATTAAAAATCCATACTTGGAGTTCATTTCAGCTGATCGGGAAGAATAAACTGAACAGGTGTAATTGAGAACTTATAGGTATCTCCGTCGAGTAATCAACAGTTCTATTTAAGGTATTACTCAAAGTGGAATTGGCTCAGAGATACGAATATTATGTCTATGACAGGAGCAAGGAGTATATATATGTCTGTTACATGTAGAAGCTAAGGGTGGGATCAAATCGAGATAATTCTCTCCTATACTTTATATGCACACACTTATATATACACACGGGATAATGATACATGATGATGCGATGCGAATGGGAAACAGGTGCCGGTGAAATGGCGATGTGTAAATAAGATATTAAGGTTTAAGATTGCTGTGGCTTTATAAAAGAAGGGTTTATGTCTATAATGTATATAATATGTAGCTCAATCTAATTTAAACGCTAAGAAAATACTTTGTGTACTCACAACATGTGTTTGAGTGTGCCTAGGTGCAAAATGGTTTTGATTGGTAATAATAATAGAGAACCGTTTGGTTCCCCGCTGAGGACTGTCAAGAGAAACGATATGCAGTCCCACTATTTGTATGCACGGAATTGTTACGAATGTAAGTAACTTAAATAATTTGTACGTGGAACACTACAACTTTTCAACAGATTGTTTTCCTGTACGATTTAAATATAAAGAGAATGTGTGCGAGAGGTGCATATAAGTACATACGCATGCAATAAAAATAGTTTGTACAGCTCAAGCAGTTATGTCATGTCATTTTTTAGTTTTCGTTGTTTACGTGTGGTACGGTAGTAGTTAAAGCGTAAAAGAGAAAAAAGTTTTGTTTGTGTGATTTAATAAAACCAGTTCAGTTCAGATGTGTCAAATCTCAATTCTTACACTGATCTCACACACAGTGCAGTTGCTGTAATATTATTTATTTTTTGTATAAAATATGTTTAGCTATTTTATATACTTACAGAAGGGATGAGTTAGTATAGGCAAAGTTAAGTACACATAGGTAATTTTAACTTTCTCAGCAATTGTAACCAATTTCACGGCTCCCATCAATTCAGAGAAAAATTCAGCTTTTACTTTATAAGCCTAAGTCTATAGGTATAACAAATGCATGTTCGTCTTTTGCCACAAAAAATAGAGTAGTTAGGTATATGTGTTGCAAAAACATTCAATTTCTTTTATGCCTTATAAAATTTCTGAGAAATGCAATCTGCTTAGGTATATAAAATATGTTATGTTCATTGATGTAATTGTATCAAAAAGGCTGCATAAGAAAATGAACCGAAGAGAATGGATAATTTCTTAGAAATTTAGTTATTGACCAACAAAGCAATTAAATGATTGCACAAAGAGAGAAACAATTTTTTTTGCTAATTCTGCTGTTATTACAATATAATATACAGACACAATAAGCTTTACTTGCCCTCAGCTATAGTACAATGCTATTTTGTGTTATAAGAAGTATTAGCTATAGCTGGTATGTGTGATTGTTGAATCACCTTTTGTGGTTGTGAGGTAGAGATCGGTTAGTGTACAATACCGCTGTTTCACACTAAATTCCAAACACGTAAAAGATCAAGAAAACAAAGTACGGAATAAATGGAATGATTCTGTCTGTGTGTGAGATGTTTTGTTGATTTGTGTTATTCTCGTCTTATACAACACTCAATCCCTTTATATTCCCATGAATCTGAAAAGCAACGATATTTACAGCTTTTTAAGCATAGAACAGTACAAAGAGAGTCTCATGTAAGAAAAAAGGAAAAAGCCCATACCGTGGTGTTTGTGTGTAAACGCAATGTGTGAAATAACGTATTTCTTATATATACAATTACCAGACATCAGAATACATTCGGTAGTTTCATTGTTGACGTTTTTCTGTTGTTTTTTCAATGAGAAGATGCTCTTCCATGTTTACAGGTGAATGATATAGATTCTTAACGTATCTTTTCGTTTACGTAACTCGTCTCTGTGAATTACTACACTACTACACTGACAGAGTAACAATCTGCTGTCTTTTACTACATATTTAACACCTTAGTGACTAGAATTTCCGTGAGTTGGATTTAAGTGAGACTTGACACTTGAGAGTTGTGGAATCGTAGTAGTATTTATTTATTACTTGAACAGGTGAACTGTTAGTTGGGTTTTACGTAGAGACACTTAACTTAAAAAAGCATGATATGGTGGTGTATAGTTACCTGTTGGATTTATAATGATCGTCTTGTGCTATAATATATATAATGTCTCATCGTGAAACGTGAAGAACGGGGGACGTGATATATGTGGGATTGAATTACAGCAATAAGATCATGAATATATTTCTAAACTTTGCTCTGAGATTCTGTGACAGTCTTATAGTTCTCGTAGTGTATACAATACAAACCTTTCCTTTTGCATCACACTTTACAAATCTCTCTTCTTTTCTAAATACAATTGCAATGCATATTTTCTTTTATTTCCTTTCACAGTGATGTTCCTCGTCTTTTCAACTATTTTATGTCTTGACTATTCTCATCCATTGTTAACAAGTGTCTTATACAATTACAGCCTGATAAATACCGGCAGATGCATTTCTAAACTGAACTAGTCGATTATGCTTGCTTTTGTGTCACCACAGAGAGAAAGAGAGAGAAGAATATAATGGATAGTATAGTAGTCACATTAAAACTTCTATTGTGTCACAGTGAAAGAGATACAAATACGAATTCTCTATTCTGTTCTGTATGTGCACCTCATTTGTTTCATATAAGTAATATGAGACTGTTCATATATAATCATAATAAATATTCGCAAGAGTATATAGGTAATCGCAATAAACACAATCGCTTACGTCGCATTTCTATGGAGTAATTTCGCAATATTTTATTTTTGGCTCCCAGCAGTACAGTAATAATGAATTTGTAAAAAATGCCTATATAAAGTTGAAAGTAACTGATAGTGTAGAGTCATTAACAGATTTTTTTGAGTAATTTGCCTTTGGATACATTGTGTGATTGTGTGGGGTGTTATTTTATTTGTGTTTATACGACCGGATGATATCGAAGTAATTTTTATGGGGGTAATTAGTTGGAATCGCATTGTACAGTGTAGCAACAGATTTACAGAGATATTGTTATTAACTCATATAGAAGTACTTACTAATAGTAGTTGGTAAGACATCGCCAGATGGTTATTTTATCATCTACTTGTATGGTCCATCGCTCTCTTTCTAATTACAAGTGTCTGCTGTTGCTTTATTAAGCATTCTTTTTTCATAGTGTAATAATAATTATATTAAGTACATTTAGTAATGTGTTATAGATGCAATTTAATTCGGTAGGTACCTTTTGCACAGCAAGTTTAATGGGCTATTGGCTATACTTAATAGCAATACTTTTATTTTTCTTTCATATCTCTCGAGCTCAAAACTTTGTAAAACATGTTCAACAACAACACATTGCACAAATCTTTCCATCGTGTTCCGCTTTTCTTTTAAATACCCTTTTAATGAGATTACTTACAAGTACACATGTATTTTCTGCCATTTAAAAATAGACTTGAAAAATTAGTTTTTATTTATACTCACAGATATTTACAGTCAGAATTATTGAGAAATACACAAAAGCAAAAATTCAAAACTGTAACGTCTACTGTGTCAATTTACTTACATTTTATTCCATATTCATTTATAGTTTAATCAGATAGTTCAATAGCATAGGCATTAGGCATGCAAATTAAAACCTATATCACTTTTTGTCCATAAGCTATGTCAGAACATTTGTGATGAAAAATATTGCACAGTAGCTGAAACTTTTTTATAGAAACGAACTACTTAATACGCTAATTTGTTGCACTAATTGAACGATTTAGTTTTTTCAGTAAAATACAGATAGGTTTTAATTGTTCGAATTTGATTGCTAATAAACGTAGAATTAATTAGCTACTGCACTTTGCATTTAAAATTTTATTTATATTTGTTAAAATATGATTTATTGGTTCGACCACACACTTTCGTAGATTTATTGCTTCTTTAATTGCTTTCGTTAACGATGCTAATCTTGCAGGTAAAACATTTGTTTTAGGATGCTGAACATAATAAACAGATAATATTAATAAGGAAGAATTAGCATTTAGTTGTTCACAGGGCATGGCGTATTGCCTTCATCATGGAGTGTATATTGTCATTTATTATTGAACATAATTAAATACACTGTACTAGTAATAGCAGAGTAAACGATAAGAGGGAAAAAGAGAGGCTAGCGTATCGAATGAATGAAAAAGTATTTTTATTCTGTAGTTAAATAAATTGTAGTAGCAAAGTTGTAGTAAGCTATTCAACTCTAGTTCCAATTTTAATACTTCTTGTGCATATTATGCCTTACAAGAGAGTAGAAGCAGTAGTAGTAGTAAATGGTTAATAATATATGTAAGTAAGCAGTTAAACATTAAATGCGATCGTATCCCATGCTGTTGCAATTTAATTTAAAAAAATATTTTGCTGTTTAAGATTATTGTAGCTATTTGTTTGCGTACATGTGTAGTTTGCAGACTTATCATGTAGTTTAGTTGTTATCTGTGGAAGTACACATTTATAAATACTAAATAGTAACTAGTACAAGTATATGTAAATAATCGTAAATGTATTCCGCGTTAGAAAATACAAGCTACACTGCTTTTAAAACAAGATTAGGAAAACGATGGCGAAGTAGATTTACTTTATACACAGCAAAAATGCATTATAATAGGCTACTAGGGTTTTCCGTGTATGCATTTTGTAGATTGTCGATAGATTTAACTCACTCTGAGCAAAAAGGCTTGAATTACTTAAAGGATTAGCTTTAAATATTGAGATCAGATAAAATAATAATATTTGTAGCACAAGCACATAAGGAAACAACTAACTCAACTCAACTACTACAATAAAGAAGTAATAATAATCCAGAAATGAAAATGCAATTCATGAAATGAGTTTCCCTCTTGTTGCCACTGCAGTTTACACACTTCACTCTTTAAACCACTTTATTACTCATAATCATATTTTATTCTTTGCTTTGCACATGTAATGGATACAACCATTTCGCCTTTGTATGTCGCTTCATTTACAGTATAATTTAATCTAATTCATTCTAATTCCATCACTTTACTATTACAATACCAACATAAAAAGGGAGTTGAAGCGTAAATAATTTCAAAATCCTATTTAGCATTTAGTATTAAAATTTATAATAAAAAGAATTCCACAAGTGAATGCATTTTAGTTTTTAAAAGTTCACATACATTTTTAAAACTTGAGATAATCTGCTTGCTGCGCTAACACTTTTCTCATTAAAATTCCTTCTAAAGTAACCACTCCGAAGAAATATCAGGGATAACTGCCAAGAAATTTTCCATAATCACTCAAAAGACTTAAAAAGCAGCTTTTCGTTAATAAAGTGTTGATGAATTCCTTTTCTAATGAAAAACTCGTAAACAACATTCCCATGCTGTGTGTCTGTAGTGTAACGGTAATAAACAAGCTCACCTAACACAAGACACAGTTGAAATAGTCGAAAATGAAATTCTTACATGTGCTTAACCACCAATTTGATTCCTTCTACTACAAACCGCATTTTGACTCGACAGAATTCATTCCGTGTTCTGTGAAAAGAAAAAGTTAAGGTGTTTGATGCGATTAGATGCAGTATGTATGATGCATTGTACTGAAATCATGCCAAAGCCACACATTCAAACACTGCGACTGTAAATATTACAATGTGTGAAAGAATTGACTGACAGAAACATTGCTAACTATTTCTCTGTTTTGAAAAAACTCAGTAATTCCATCATTATTTACTACATCACAATATGTCTGGCTAGTTAGAATCAATGTAAAATGGCAATTGATTTGCTAATCCTGTTTGTTTGCTCATCATTGATATCCAGTGAGTGAAGCAGCAACGAGAAACTTCTACGTAATCCCTTTATACCTTAAACGTATTAAAATTCCACTATAGTAGAATACCGTTCGTACGTGCACAATCCTTCATACTACTAATACACTGAAAGTATTATATAAAGTACCTAAATTAGTGGACAGTCCGTCCATATAGGAAGATTTTGATTTTTAACCACCACTACACGATATAAGACAGCTGTCAGACATATAAACCATGTAAATCCCACGTAATCCTTATCGAAGACCATATCAGGCCACACAGTCCACAATTTACATCAAATAAACTCAAAAATCAATAAGAATTCTTCATGATCCGATCAAAACTCTCCAAAACCTGTGTGCGCCCCAATCCAACATGATCAGACTGATCTCTACAGATCAGAGTTACATTTTTTCTTTACAGCAATCGCATGAAATTCTTCGACTGTATAAAGGATCACTTCACGAATACATATTATTATTATCATCATCATCATTATCATCACCATCGGTTCGTTTCTTATAAACTTATGGAATGGGAATCTACATAATATGTATATGATGATTTGCTTCCTACTTGTTTGTACGGTAGTAGTGTAATAAGTTAAAGTGAGTGAGCATTAGAGCCATTTACATTTACAATAGAAGGCAATCAGAGGGACAATGTCCGGTCGCTGAAAAAATGACGATTCCACATAAACATTCAGCTATGTAACGTATGCAAACGTACTAACGTCCAACTATCATCGCATTGTAAGTAACGAAAAACCGGCCGACCCTTATTTCCAATAGTGTAATGTGTGAAGGCTGTAGGTTGCCCATCAGGTTCAGTTTCATTTCTCCTGTTCATCCGTCCCATCAGCAGTCATCTTGCAGTCATCCCGGCCTATCTTCTGTTTACTATTACCAATGTGTACAATTATCTCTGCAAATCTTATATACATGTAGTTCCCTGCATGCTAACAAACTGCTGATGTTCAATTCAATACCCTGATAGTAGTATGGTAGTATTCGCACATAACGTATCTTAAACGATATAAGTTGAAGCTATTGAATCTTAAGGCATGAGAATATAATAACAATAATAATATCTGCAGACTGTTCTGGTATATACAGAAATCTGCGGAATTATATGGCTATGTGTACTATAACTTGCCTTTTTGTTGTGTTGCACCTGTACTGGTAGTATAATGTTGTAGTACACCTTCTGATACACAATGTACTGCTATGTTATGGAGTCAGTGCAAAACCGCCGTGTGCTCATCCATGACTAATCTCATAGGATTTTATTAAAAGGAAAAGAGATACGAGTGGTCCAACAACTCACAAACACAAGGTGCATCCAAAAATGGCGAAATTCTTCACAGCTCTTCACATTTGCCCGTCTCCGTCTTCTTCTTCTGCTTCTTGGCAACTGTCCGCTGAACTTAAAGCTGAACAAACAGGCACAAATGCAAAAAGACCGGTTTCATACACAGTCACTGCTATTACTATTACTGATGTTCCTTGCTTGGCATGCCATGCCATTTGCCATGGCATCTTCTTCTTCTTGGCTTCGTTAAAGATGTCGTCTCTCAATCTTGTCTCTCTCTGTGTGTCTTCTCGTCTTGTGTGCATTGTTCTTGTCTAAAGCACTTATCTCCGTGTAAAGAGGTGATATGTCGTGATTGCCACACTACCACAGCTATAAGCATAAACATCTTACTACTACTACTATTTGTATTTCTTATTCATGACTTAAGTATATATGCTATATGCCTATATAGACACCTTAATTTCAGTTGGACTGGTTCGGAGTTTGAATGTTATGCTAAAGAGTATATCATACATCCTATTTATATTTACGGTATGTGTGTGGTAGTAAACATAAAGTCAATTGCCATTGTTTAATGGTAGTAGTGGGATGCACGACTCTAATTTGTGTGTGCACTAAAATGTTTGCCTGTCCGTAATTTCATGTTGTTAATGCCCTGTGAATTAAGATATTTGCCCTTTCAAATGAGAAATGCCAAAAGGCGAGCGTCATATCATATCTTCATTTCCCTTGACACTTCCAACACTTTTCTGAGTCTATGTATGAGGAGGTTATTTCTACGGGGGATTTGTTTGAATCCGAATTTCTTGACAAAGTAAAATATTTCCAGTTTTATTAATATTGCTTGCAACAATAAAATTTATCATATCATATTAGATAATGCTTGCGTACTAATGATATGTGTTTTGAAATATGTACAAATATTTTACGTGTGAAGTTGACTTTTTAACATTCCACCACTGTGTTGTCATTTTGTAAAGTTGTCTTAATGAAAATTTTGTCTAGAGCAGCTACCTTGGTCTAGAGTGAAATTTCTAAGTGGTGGTGTGGGTTGAGACTGTTTCAAACAATCTGCGTAGCATTACATTGACATGAGATATCACTCAAACAAAAATACAATGACCTTCTCTTAAGTGTAGGTTTGTTTATTTACTTTTCTACCAACAACACACTTTCGTGTCTAGCTTTACAATCATAAATTCAATTTGCCGTAAGATGCATTCAAAATATGGAGTGGCATGTGTATTTCTGAATATTTATGTGGATAACTGCATTCTTTGAAAAAACTATCGATTCCTTAAAGCTGAAAAATAATCAGATAGTTTCTAAATTTGCAGAATGATAATGTAGTCATTGCATTGAACTCACAATATCTTTTAGTGTACTGTCCAATTGTGCTCCCTACATAGAAAGTAATTTTCTTTCCTCATATATATGTAGGAAGTGCATGGATGCCACAACAATACTTCACAACTTATTCAGTAAACGTGTAAAGAATAATTTGTACACATGGAATAATAAAATCAAGAGCAGACTGAGCGGAGATGGTTGAAATGACCACGAACAATTTGCCTTCACCTTCTATTGCATTATTCTAATGAAGTTTAATCCATTCCATTTTAATTCAGTTCTCCTCCCACGAAAAACACTCCCAATATGCATAAAGAGTTCAGAACTTGTATTTCATTACAGAATGTGCAATAAACGTGCGAATGGTAACAACTAATAACAGTGCAGTGAGTAATATTCATATACACATTGGGGCAGAGAGATGAAGCTACTTGCATGTATGACGAGTAATAGAGAAAACATGAGAATGTGCCTATTAAACACAGGACAGGTTGATAGAATTGCCCTCAAAAAGTAATAAACTGTGAATCGTCTTAAAAACGCTTACGTATATACAAAGTACAAAACAATACAATTCATCCCTACGTGATCCGATCCAACAGATTACAAATTGTGAAAGGATTTCGTTCTAGATGATGATACACATGTCAAAAGACGGATATATCTTTCAGATGAACTTAAAGGTTGGGTTATATATCTAGGTAGGTAGTATAGAGATATAACTCATCGCCAGAAAACACAGGTATAGCCTTATAACACAAATAACACTGTTCAATTACAAAGTATGGTATTACATTACTTACCTACGCTAAGCCTTAAAACAATGACGACGCAAATCATGATGTGAGTTTGTGTGTGGGACACACGGCGTATGTGTAGCCTCCTTATAAACTGCTGTGCTAAAGCATGTAAATCAAAATTGGCGTGTCATCTATCTTTATTTTCCCTTCGTCATGTTCATTCTGCTCTGGCTACGTCCCGCAGTCAAAATATTTCCATTTTCCTTCAGGTGGTCCCTGATCACTACTTGAGCACAATTTTTGCATTTTAAACAACCATGCTTATAATATTATAAGTAAAATTGGCCATGTGTATAAGAAATACCAAAATGATGAAAAATATGCATACATTGCAGAAATGCCTGAACATTTCCATTAGGTGAGCTATGCAAAATTAATAAAACTTTTAGATTGAGCCGATATTAACTGTGATATCGTTTATAAGTATAGTATAGGTATAGTTACGGATTTATAGTTGTAGAATTTATTGCAAGACACAGGGTCACTTTCAAAAGACATAGACATTCAATTCTGTATTGTGTAAGTCATAAAATCCCATTCCTCATCATTAATCGTCGTATATAACGTAACAATAGCTTCAGAGACGTAATAAGTATGATAAATACAATAATGCGAACAATATCATACAGGTGTAATAACTCTGTGTGGTATATTGTTAAATATTATTACGCATATGAATGAACATAGGTACATTTTAATACATGATTGTGCTGGAATTAATGTCGTATTGTAGTTTAATGAAAATGGTTGTATCACTATAAACTGTAATAATAAGGAAAAGTTATTTGTATCTAGTACTACAACATGTATTTAATAAAATATTGTGCCGGTTGCATTGTAATTAGGTATAGAGGAAGACAAGGCACACAGTTCATTACACTTTAATAATAATTATAATAATATTAGCACTGTATAGCGCATTGCAATGCTAAGGCGATCTCTAAACTCGGCTGCGTAAGTAAGTATTACAGTAATTAAAGGGGAAATCAACTTTCCTCCGTGTCCTATCAGTCGCAGGCATCAGAAATTTGTATATTTTTATGATGCTCACAGAAATACGAGGCGTACGCAGTCTTTTATTATTTTAAGTGTGTATTTCATACACTAACGCTATAGGATTTTGTGATTTACTTAAATGTAACGTTAATATGGGAAGACTCTCAGTCATACTGTATACTAATCGTAATGCAATAAGATATTAGATGGGTAAAGTTAAAAATACGAGATAAATTTGTAGCACTAATGTGTGCAAGTACAAGCCGTGTGGTGTCTGACTTGAATAAAGCAGGGAGTAATTGTGTGTGTACGTCTTTATATTATTATTAGTGCAAGAGGAGATTAGCCGGCAGATATGATATGAAATATGATAGTGAAAATCGCTTTAGCTTTTATGTTCATATACTGTAAGCGCAATCTTTTTGAAAAATGGATAATATTATACATATAGCACACTTTTGTTCGTTTAGATAATTTTACTAATGCTATCGGCACAACTACAACTTGTATACACGGACATTAATATTGGGTATACCTGATAAGTAATGCTAATAACACACTGTGGTCGTTGTTGCTGGTAAAATACTTCACCTCACCCAGCCTCTCTAGAAGAGTTCTTTCTCAAATTTATTTTTATTGCTCTATTATCTATTACCATTATTCAAGAGCACACCAAAACCAAATCATAGCAGCGTAGCATTCAATTCAAATTAAAATGCACTTTGCTATATAAAAACCAAGCTATGTATATACTGTGCCTGTGTATGCAAATGTACATATAACATCTTTAGTTTTGTTAATGTACTATGTTGTGGTGAGCACCAGGATGCAACGAAAGTTGTATTGTAACAATGAAAGCCAACTGAAATGAAAATCCGGTGTCGTAGCGTATTATGAAGTGTAAGAAGCTATAAATGTGGTTTACTACTACTATATAGGTATAATAAGATTAGAAGAGTAATATAAGTGGTTATTAATAGTAGGCGGAATTATTACAAAGTTTTCTGATAAAAATGAGTTATCTTGATCTATAAGCAGAGTAAGGAACTATTCGGTAGCTTTTTAAAATGTCTTTTTCCCTTTGAATAATAGGAAAAACACATCCTTTAGTTAAAAAACCTGAATTAATATAATAATACATATAAATGTAACACACAGATAATATGCGTGTTGATTTATTCTACTGTAGTACTGTACGTATTTACCTTACTGCTATTACAGTGGACGTGTATGTGGAAGTAAAAGTTATAGGAGTAGTTTGCTGATACGAGTGTGCATTTTTGTACCCAGTTTCATTCATTAAGAATGTAAATGTGTACTCATATAACACCAACGTGTACCACAACTATAAGCCTTATGCTACTATCTTTATATTTAACAGTCTGTGAATAGAATGCGCTAATTTAGATAGCAATATTGTACATCTAAAGTTCTACTACTACACAAATACA
Source organism: Pogonognathellus flavescens (assembly GCA_019776165.1). NCBI lineage: Eukaryota > Metazoa > Arthropoda > Collembola > Entomobryomorpha > Tomoceridae > Pogonognathellus > Pogonognathellus flavescens. The sequence continues at coordinate 54,339 of JABASD010000561.1, forward strand.
AACACAGGTAACATAATAATAATACAAACTAAATTAGAATCTACCTGTTGGGTATGCAAGATAGGTGGTATACCACTCATACTATGTACTACACTTCAAACAAACAAAAAATGCATCTAGGAAAAGTAATTTGTCACTTTTCTTAGTTTTCCTCCGTAAAGACAGCTAATTATAATAAGGAGAGTTTTATATAGCTATACATAGTATGAGTAATGTATCTGGAAATGGGAATATTACACGACTATGAGGAGCAGGTCGGTTGTTCGTTCTATGGGAAAATAATAATAAAGCAAGTGTGTAGGTAAATAATTGTATGCATTTGTTCCTTTTCATTTGATGTCATGAGGTCAATTACTCTTCGTATACACAAACAAATCGTAGCATTGATGCTTTAACTGGGAGCTACGTAAAGCTCATGCTGCTAAGTAATCCCACACTTTATAGTGCAGAAGCGCTAAAAAGGTGCTGATGAGTTCGTTAAGGCTACTTATACTAAAAAAGCATGGCAAAAGGCTAAGTTCATAATAATATCATTATATGTGAAGGTGGTGGTGGTGGCAGTCTAGGTGAACTTACTTATTCTACAAGTAAACAATTCATTCTGTTCTCTATGTATGGACTGTGCTGTGGTTTGACTTTGTGTTTCTCTGTGGCGTCCTCCTGGCTGCTTGGCCTATAAATTTCTGTACTGTTCTCTGAGTTTGCAATAAATGTCTGGTAATAATACTCCCCTACTTCAACACTTGCATACTAATACACGTAAAATAGACAATAATAAAGCACAGTGCAATTTCAAACCACAATGGAATAAATTCATATGTATGAAACGAAGAATACTTAAGAAGGAGCAACATGCATTCCTTTTGCTAAAGGAAACAATAACTATTTGTTCTGTTGTATAGAAAAGTATGCAGTTGTTAAATTAAATGCGATGGTCATAGTCACAGTCAGAGTGTTCTTCTACTTAAAGAATGAATGCCAATAAAAGTCACAGAGGCAAAAGGCAAGTGTTAAGCAGACTCTCCTCGTGCTTATAGGCATTAAATACGTGTAGTGTCTCGTCTGGCTTCAATAATGTACATTATTATTATTTTAATAGTAATTGTATATTATTCTTCTCGAGTAAAAGTTATGATTGCTTGATGTGATTCAATTTGCATTGAAAAATGCTAAATGTTCTACAGAGAGTGTTGTTGTCGTAATATGGAAGGATGTGTGTAGTTTGTCTGCGTTTCTTGGTGGTAATAACCGTAAATTGAGACGATATAGGGATGTATAATATGTGAAACGTAGAATCGTGATGAGATTACTATAGAGAGAGGAAATAAAGGTTTTAAGTGAGTCGAGTTTTAGTTTTATTTCGAATTGTACTCATTCCTCGTGTGTGTAGGTATTCCTTGTACGTACACAAGTAGTTTTATAATGATTAACGTGTATGTACGTGTAATAATAAGCACTTGTAGTTGGTTTTACCTGTGCTCTATAGCTTGTAGCTTAGTTAAATGCTGCAACAACAAGATTTTTCCTTGTTTTTCTGTGAACGAGTGAATATGTGCGAATAAGCAACATGCTGTATATACTTCACTGACTACCTGAGTGACTTGCCATGAAAATACTTTGGAAATTGAATATACATAAACAAAAGACACTTACACTTCTTTAAAGAGACTCTCTCTCTCTCTGCATAATATGCGAGAACTACAAATAATTCTAAGTAAGATTCAAGACGACAGAAATGAGTTTTGATTCATTCTCATGTTCCTTTAAGATGTTTTACGTGTTTTAAGTGGAAAAGACGTGTTAAAAGAAATTTACATCGTACAAATACTTGAGTATTCAAAACAGACACAACAACGACCAGGGTAAAAGTATTTTGTGGCACATACAAAACATAACACTGCTAATAATAATATTTTTGTTTGAACAATGTAAGCCATGCTAGAAAGTTATTTAGGTGGGTAGATCCGTAAATAGAGAGATATAAATTCTTGTAGGATGCTGTTTATTACAGGATTCGTACTTTGAGTCATATGAATGAGTAATTATTATTACACAGAGAAAATAAATGGAAAAATGTTCGAATAGATTGCAAACCAAGTCTCTGTAGTATACAACGTGAGCTGCCCACACAGGCGTTTAGTTATCGCTTGAGAATATTAAAGGTACATAATGTTATGTGACCCAGAAAATACAAAGAGACCAAAGAAAATAAAATGAAACGGAAGTTCCAACCCGTCTTGCGTTTATTGTCCGTTAACACCACACTACTATAATATTATGCTTACAGTCATCGTCATCATTTTGACAATTCTTCTGTAAGAAACAATTTCTAAGTGAATCACAACAGCATAATTCATCTTTCTAAATCAATATCTAACGATGTAAATAAAATAAAACAATGGAAGATTTAATGCTTGCATAAATATATGGCCAGTTCTACAACCACCACCACAACTACTCATTTACCTAAACTTCTTTTCTCTGAGACTGACTCTGTTGCATATTTCTAAAGTAAGGTCGTGTACAACTCCTCAAATCAGACATGCTTTTCCCTTGCCGTAATAGTCTCTGTGAACTTACCTATATTTATTGACTGTATAATTTCTGTGTTGTGAACGAGACGAATCAATTGTAACTCTGTGAACTATTATCAATTACAAATAAATGCATGTTTTGTTCTGATTGTACGTGTCTGTATTTCCGTCTGGTTCACATATTCACATTTGCTCTAGACAAAAAGGAAAATCCTGTAAGAGTAAAACCACAATAATAATATATGTAAGTAGTAATTGACTAAATATGTACAAAGTGGTTCTAATATTCAGTAGGTAGACAGATTCACACAAACTCACTTTAAAAGAAGACTACAAGTGATATATCAACTTTAAAGTACATTGACTAAGTATATATAATAAGTACAGTACATGCACATGAGTATACGTATTGTATTGCACCTGTAACCTCATTGACTTGACTTTTCCAACTACAAGTCGTCAGTTAGCTTAATCCTGCTATCGTATGCCTTGACGCAACCAATGCATCACCATTTGTGTAAAACACACATATGTATGGCAAAAACCTTATAAAATACACACAGTGCCAATAATAACGTTCTTAGTCGTGATGTTACTAACTAAAAGCCTAGGCATGAAAAGGCAGCGTATAAGTAACGTTATAGAAGTTGCACTTGTGCATTGCGAATGTTGAGACTATCACAGTACAGTAAATGTTATGATGTGCATTACTACTATTCGTATTATCTTATAGCTTGTGTGTTAGTTGTGTGTGAATCGCCATTAACCAGAAAGGCATACTTTTCGTTTAATCACCTTGTAGCTCTTTTATACGTACAATGTGATATCTCATATACTTAGTAGGAATATTACTATACTAGATTGTAGCTTCTTGTGAAGAAAGACTTGACTTTGACTTATAAGTCAGCAGCTTCATGTGTTCTGTGTGATGATTATGATGCATAAATGCTTGAACGTGGTATGTGTGCTTATAGCTTACATCTGGCTTATACTTATATACTTACGTGTAAAAGTATGACAATACACAATACACCTTTGTACTTATAAGTTGTACTCTATATGTATGTGTGTGTGTTTGGTATTTAGGATGCGGCTCGTGTGTGTGTATCTCTTATAGTGTCTGTACTTCGTTACGTTCCACTTTCCTCTTTTGTTTTCACTTTACAATCTCTATAGGTCTGTATGGCTACTAATATACCTATATCTACTTATAGACTTACTCTACAAATATACAGAAATAACAGTATAATACCAATACAGATAAAAAGAAGCGACCGAAATTCTTACTGAAACTTTTAGTGCATCATCATATTAATGTAAATTGTGCCGGGATATAATTATTAGGGATATTACTACTATAGTACTTATAACACAATGTAAAAAGTTAAGAACGGTTAATGTATAATAAGCGCATCTCCTTAAACCGTTAGTCATCTTCGTATGTTGTATCGATTGTTTTAAGGCGATTTAGTTTTTCCATTGTTTACATTAGTAGCCTTTAGGGGTTGTGTTTGTGACAATCTAGTATGGCATTGCTTGTAATATATTATTGGGAGGTAATGGTGATGCGTAATGATAAGGATTGATGTTAAAGAGACTTTTTATGTTTTGCTCCTATCACATCCGGAAATAAAAGATTATGATCATTTGAGAATGTCGAATTGGAAATCGTGTGACGTCACTGTGACAAAGTGACGAGAGTTTTTCTACGTAATATATAATGAGTAAGGAATTCATGAGCCATTGGATTGGATAATAGTCTTTAAGAGTGAGCAGACGATGCTGCTAATGAAAAATGCCATTAAAGTGACACAAAGTAATGTAATGTACATACTTAAGGTAAAATGTTTTCTTAATGCTTGTGTGTTAGTGTGGCACTTGCAGTTTTTAGTGTTTTTCTTTTATTATTCCCATTTGAGAGTTTTAATTTTGTTTGCTTGCCTTCGGCTTTCTACTGTGAGTGAGTGACTTGATGTGAGAGTGAATTAGACTTGTCATGTCATGTCATAACCATTCAACCGAATCGCAATACTTTTAAATACTTTGCTTACTATAAAGGGACGTTACTTACAAAAGTAAAGAGTCAACCGTCTCTGGTAATTATACAGCTGTGTGAAATATGCGTCCATGTCTTTTTAACGTTTAGGCATAATCCAAAGTGTGGTAGAAATATTATAAAGGCCAGGCACTGTAGTAGTAGAAGTCTGAACTGTTGTGAAACGAGGTGGTCTCCCATTCTTAAGTCGTCGTCTCTTTCTTTACGACTTTGCTGTTATTTCATATTTTGTATTTAGTAGTGTAGGAACTGTTTTCTCTTTCATTTCTGTTGTATCAACATTCCAATTTTCATTTACAGCCGATAATAGAACTTCTCATGTTTAATGTCAAAACTACAATGCAGACATGTCAAAACTTATTCACAACAAACCACAAAATCATCACAAAACTTTCGATGCAGAAGAGACAGACCACTTATCTCCTCTCACCATCCTTTTCTTTCAGGGAGGGGCATATAAGTCAAAACTCGTACAAAGCAAACCTAAGACAATTTTTACTACACGTTTTCAACATTCGGTTCATTCCTATAAATACTATAAGCGTTATAATAACCAACTCCTACCTTTGAGGGAAAAATTATCATGTATTTACAAAAACGCTTAAAATGTCTCTCGTTGAATAGTGCGATATAAGAAAGTGCACCCAAGTACAGGTAAGTTTTAGAAAAGCGGAGCTATAGGTTTTATGTATGTAAATTAAATATGTATAGGGAAAATCTAAACAAATGCTTTTGCTACTATAGACATTTATTTACCTGATCGATTTATTTGGAGGATGATTGCCTTCTGTTGTGGTGAAATGTGTTTGTACACGTTGTAGTTTAGTAACAATGCAAATGTACACATTACTGTGTTTATTGTTGGTATTTTCCCACGAACTGTGAATGGAATGATTTGAGTGTAGAGGTTTATTATTACACAGCCAGGCATATACCAATACGTTTTTTATGACTGGTAGTGTAGAGAAGCTTTTCCTTTCAATACAGCGAGATGAAGCATCACAATCACATTCATCTGGTTAGTTTATGATTTTGAGAAAGTCAAATTGTATTGTGTGCTCTGGGAGCAGCTCACACTTAATTTAAGTGACTTGGCTAAGCTTCCTTTGTCTTGTACAAATTTTAGCATTCTAAAATCAATTAGTCGATTATCTACATGAGATTACCCTGTGATAAACCCATTATTACATTCTATAACGCAAAAGACTACTTATACTATACTACCAATAAATTATGCCCATTTTACTACAAAGCGTCATATAATAATTCTTGGCTTTCATGAAAATGATGCAGTTGTAGTAAAATTGAATCTTTTGAGTCTTGAGACTTGAGAGATGACCAAGATAAGGAAGCTCGCCTGATGTTTTCTCTCTAAAGATTTTATTATGGCAAGTGGAGCACGTGGCATGGTTACTTAACTAAAAGGAACAGAAGACATAATAATAATAACAGAAATCATGATTTACTTTCCTACTGTGAGACCTGAGACCACCTATCTATCATAAAAAATCCCATTGGCAGTGCAATGACAGTGATTCAGTTTTGGCTACGGAAGAATATTCCAAGAATGTAATTGAAATTAAGTAAGCTAAACACAAAATGGAATTTTACTGCTATTCTCACGACGCTACGGTGTGAACACTGCGTGTTATGAATCAGTTTTATACCTATACTACTCCATATAATGTTATGCCATACGTATACTCTATAAAGTACAAACTATAGCTACTATAAAACAGACTGTGCAGTTTTATTAATAGGGAAAATGTTTGGACTGATATGGGCGTCATTAGTTAATGGGATAAAAGAAAGCGGGTGTCTGTAATGAATGAGAGGATGTGTTTGATCAAATTAAGGCAAAGTAGGGAAATGCGAAAGAATTGCTTATTGTTTTAGTGTGCACGAATTCTATCATAAAGTAAATTAACCGAGAGGTCGTATCATCAGCATCATTTTTCGTGTGTAAATTTCTTATACTTGGATCTTTCAGGAGGTAATGTATTAGTAAAATTAGAAATGTCTATCACGTTTGTTGGTTCGCACTTTTACAAAATTTAACTTTAAATTGGTGATAAAGTTTGTTATATCCAACACATTAAGATTATTAAGTGAGTGTTGTGTGTATAGGTTTAGAAACTTTTATGATTCATTCGTTTCGTGCTCGCAGCGAGCACAATGATGATTTTATAGATGAATATCTGAGAATGAATAGAATGCCATGTCACACAATCATCAACTCAGAATGAATGAAAGGGAAAATTGTCATGTAGTTGTCAATAGATGACTTCTGTCACAGTTAGTGTTACAGTGTAGGTAAATAACTGGTTAGGGATTATCCCTAATAAGCTCAGGCCATTTGGCTACTTGTGCCTACTTACAGTCACAGAAATCATTTAGAGGATTAGGTACAACTCGTAGGTATACTGTCCTGTGCAGATTTTACTTGATTAGATTTTGAACAGCCGAATGTACATCTTCGTACATGAACAACACGCTTTTTATTTACGTGTGCGTTAACAGTGCCAGTGCCATGTCACGTTCATTGGTCAAATTATCATTTTGTATCGTACGGAAAGGTATAGAGAGCTTATATAGTTATTGAGAAGTAGCAGAGAAAATTTGGCATGTGCATTAAGAATCCTTAACTAATACATTTATTTTTTATATGGAAAGAACCAATATACTGTACATCTATATAGAAGTATATTATGATTTTTCATAAAGATTCACTTTCTAGTAAATGACGCAAAATTATTATGAAACGTTACAAATGTTTTAAATAAATGTGACTGGTTTAGGGAGACAAAGAGTAATAGAGGAGATATTCACTGACGCTTTTTCCTCAGACGATTTTTTTCTGAACGAAAGCCATAGAGCTGCACATTACTGTACATGTACAACTTTAGGATATACATATAATGTACTCAATTACAATTAAAGGTATAGTATAATTTGCCTGCACATTACCAGAAATATTATTGTGTATAGGATGCCCAAACGAAATCCCTCGTTGGAAGTATGTCATTTCTCTCTTTCCAAATTTACAAGATTGTAAATTGCAATAGGAAGTGGAATTTTTCATTTCTATCAATGAAGATGAGTTAAGAATTACTGTTTGCAGGTGCATGCCTGTTGGCTTCTTATGTTTTTGACTTACAAGGAAAAAAGTTGGTATATTAGCTAAAATAATTTTACTACTTATCGTTTACATGTAAAACTACTACAATGCACGTGCATTTGTACATCTATTCTTTGCGATTATGTGTAAAAGCAGGTGTAGCGGCAGGATCTTGGGTTTGAGCTTTGCTCGACTGATTTTTATTTCAGAATATATCTTTATTATGACTACATTGTCCAAAATAAGAAGTTACCAAGAAGTGAATGAAATAATGTGGCTGCATTGCATTGTACACAAAATACTGACAAAAGTGTCTCGGATGTCAATGCAAAGTATTTTCTTAACAATGCTGCGTTTTATGTGCGAATTTTTAACAAAAGAGCGTAGTAGAATGTTATTCTACATGGTGCATGCATATTTTCACAAAGCTGAACGTATTTTAGCCAGGGAGGAGGTGATAAATTCTTGACTGTTTCAAGTTTCAACCAGCTAGTCGCTTTTGTCATTGGTTTGGTCTTCTAGTGATGGAACGAAGTTCTTTTGGTGGTCATTAAAATACAAAAGCTTTGCACAGAAGCTGTTTATGCATTATGCAATTGACACAAAATGTTCATAACGGTATTTTCATTTATATGGCCTGGCCACATGACTAAACACTTCAAATTAACATTTGCAAAACGGAAGCGACCTTATTTTAACGATGACACACGATGAATCCTTTATTCAAAGCTTCTTAGAACAAGCAGAGTTTATCTAACGATAGGATTTGAAAGTTTCGAATTTAGCAATATACGATGCCTAATTTACTAATGACTACCTTTGCGGACATTACTCTAGTAGTCTAGTGTTTAAAACCTGCATTTAAAATGAAGAATAATAGTCTTGAGAAAAGAATAAAAAATTAGGACACGAAAAAAGAAGAGACGCGATTTAATTTGGTATTATGAAACCAACGTATCATAAAGTGTCATTTCATGTTATTAATTAATCCTACAAGTGTTTGTCTTGTACCACTGATACTTTACACTAAAAGAGAAAGAGTGTTCATCCTTTATAATGGTATAACAAAAAACCTCATCTCATGAGTCAATTGAAATATCACAGTGACACCAATTAGTAAATACATGTACTCAGCTTAACATTTAGAAACAGAAGCTGTACAAATACCTTATAGCCATGTCTATAATATTAACTAAATGTAATGGGGATCATTAAAGAGGAAATTCTCTCTGAGAAATATGAAATTGTCATAATAATTCATATAATTGCTTTAAAACAAATATTAGAAACAATTACACTGTTTAGAGTCATCTCTTGTGTACACGATCGCGTAGTGACGAGCCACTCGGAATTCACTTAAGGTAAATTTCTTCACACACACTTCCGTTTCACTGTGTGTAAATGAATTAGTACGTATTATGTACATACACTTCTCCCAATTTAATTTAAAATGAGTTAAAATTAAGGATGAAGGGTTTACATAGTTAGCTCTGTTAATAAGAGAAATTTTTCTCAGATGCTTAGTACCAGATGTGTTTGCTACACAATCCAAAAAGATGAATAATGATGTCTTGTTCTAAACTAGTGTCTTATCGTGTCTTGAAAATTAAAAGTGACAGTTTCAGGATATGACTTTATTGTACTAGTACATATTGCATACAATTATAAGTAGAGTAGGTACACGCATTTTGCTGTTGGTCCAAAAAAGTAAAGCTTGGATTAAAAACTCTTCTTACTTTTCTTCTTGGCAATTCACGCTTTATTAACTCATTATGACTGACTTAGCTATATTTTGTTTTTGTGAATCTTGTCTTTCTCAAAGGATTGTCATAAATAAGTTTGCATAGCTTTTTCGATTGTGATAAAGTCAAGAGATAAGGTATTATAATTATGCAAATGCAGTGCAAAGAGAGGAGTATATGAGAGGCATCTCTATTTAAATGCAATAAAATGACTCATTACTGGGATTACTAGAATTTCTTTGAATGTTCAAGAGGAACATGTACCGTCGCGTGTTTCCTTTAGTGTTTTACAGCCCCGTCCTAATTATTTCTTACAGAAAACAGTAGTGAGTCGTAATTCATGTCACATTCCAAAGAAATTCATTCAATTCATCTGCATTTACAAAGAAGACTGCTCAGAGTTTCAGTAGTTCTGCCTGTAAGTTGAAGGAATTTATACGCAAATTTGTTTATGGCATGCACAAAGAATTATATCTGCCATTATTAATTCTAAGACATCCACTTGAAATTCAAGACACCGCAACCCAAGAAAAAAAGTCAGTAAACACAAAGACAACGAAATATCTGCAGTGTACATTGTAAATTGAATATGCCTATTACCTATATAGAGGAAATAAGGAGAGATTATTTAAAATTCTTGAATGCAATTGCTGCACCGTCTGATGAGTGGTTTGGTTTGTTTTACATAGTTTTGTGTTGTTGTTTACCATAAGAAAAGATTTAAGAGCAAAGTATTAGTTATTTGCTGTAATACTCTCCCTAAATATGATAATATATGAGAATTGAGATTAAATCAACCATAAAATCACCAAATCCACTCCTTCTCACTTGAGTCCAAGACAAAAACGACTTTACTGCAACTTTCATATGTAAACAATAAAGAAGCCGTCGTCAGTCAGTACAAGATCAGATAAGAATCTGATAAAAATCCTTAAATCAAGCCAGACTGACCGTACCAGCCTACCAACAAACAACTAACTCTCTGAGCGATTACCGTTTTACATGCACGTATGTAGTTCGTGTAGATACAAACACCAACACCAGAACTCGCACAAATGCACCTTCAGTAGTGTAATGGCATAATTCCGGTCGACCTTCTAAAAACGACAAGCTCACACAGCTCAGTTCAGTCAGTTCATACAAACAAATACTTCTCAGAGATCAGGTCGAAGCATGACATTGATATTCTCATTCAAAAAAATTCTTACACTGTAGTAGACGTTTGAATGCACAAAGATGATAACATAACATATACGTTAATCAACCCAGACTGATTACGCACAGCGAAGAATAAAGAATTTATAAAGGTGTACGCTTAAAAGTGTACGTATGGTAAAGGAAATATTATAGTAAAGCAAAAAGTATATACTGTGATAGTAGTTTCATTCAAAAAGCCAGCAGCATGAACATAGAATCGAAAAACAATGGATTGCGTATCGAAATGATTGGAAAGAGTGAATTCTTGTCAAACGACATTTGAGACGAGGAGGCAACGAAAAGCGAGTTGACGAAAGGAGGTCGAAATTTTTGAGATTTTGAGGCTGAACCTGAGGAATCCTTAAAACCAAACCACTTACACTTCATATAAACTTTATTAGTAATTCTCCTACCAGTTATAATGGATGAGTTGTATAGGTATAGGCAAATAATAATGATAATAATATTAAGACGAGCATTATTGTTTACATGCTTTACTTAAAGCGGTTTAAGAATTTATTTTCTATCGTTGACATGCATGGGTGCTGTGGCTTTATAAATTCTGCCTGGCAAAAACTACTACTGGGCTCTGAGAAGTTCTTCTAGTAATAATGTGGCTGTGGATATACTCACGAGAGCAGCATTAAAAACGGACAGGAGGATGATTAGCCTGACTATGACTTGAGTAGTCTTGCTTGTTTGTCTGGCCGGTGGTGGTGGTGGATACTCAACACACATTAACTTGTAATTCTGTTAAATGAATGTATCAGTGTATAGGTATTGTCAGAAGAAGAAGAATCGTATAGGATCAGATAGGTATATGGTAGTCTTATATGAACAGCAAAGAAATCATGTTAAACGAGATCCAATAGGGAATTATCACTTAACAGGTGAAAGAAAATTGAGATTGAGAATGAATTAAGATTTCAAATTGAGGCTAAGATCTACTTTCCTTAAAGATTACATATTATTTCAACTATTTGCTGTAACAGTGCACATTCCGCATAGAGAGGATCTTCGCACAATTCAATAATGCTGCTACCTTTTCATTTTTCACCTGTGGATTATTATACTTTCATGTATTTCCTAGTATATGTGTGTTACATTATCTTCTATCAGTACAAGACATGAGGATGAATTTTGTAAATTGACAGGAATTATTTGTACAAGGTAGTGCTGGTAGTTCTTATTGGATTACACAGACTTTTTCTTTGTAGTATTAGTTGTATTGTATGTAAAGGTATTTTTCTCGTTTCTTGTGAAATTTTTATAGATTCTAAAGCAAAAAAAGTTGACGAGACACATATAATTGTTCCTTGTACTCATCCGCTCGTGGCAATGGACTTTGATTGCGTTAAGCTGCCGCAATGTCATTGCAGTTAAAGTCAATCGCCAAGAATATGAAAATTTGTTTGTAGGAGATTTGTGGATTACATACATTTGTAAATCATCAGTCAGATCACCATAAAAAAGAAATTAGTTTAAGAAGAGATTAGTTACATTTGCATGTGTAGATGATGCGCAAAGATAATAAATTTTTACACTGTAAGTACGTTAAGACGAGTACTTACAGGTTTTAATCACAAACGGGAAAAGTTTTACGAGCTCTATAAAGTGTAATAATGTGATATCGCGTTGATTGCTTTCTTGTGTTTGATTTGATTGGGAGTTATTTCATGTAAACTTACAACTCTCTGCAAAGCTTCTTACAATTTGTACGCTTTCGGCTTTTAATCGCGTTTTTTGGCTTTGTGTGTCCATCCTGTGTCCATTTTCGCATCATTATAACAATTTCCTGCAGAACACCTTTTTATTATATTCTGTTGTCTTTTGTCTGGTTTGACATTGACTTTCAATGAGATTTGGATGAATTGATTTGAAAAGGTTTCGAGAAGGGAATGTCTCATCTTATCTAATTGTCAACGCGAAACGCATTATACTTTCCCCACAGAGTAGACTTTTATGTAAAATTCTTCACTTGCTACAGTTTTTTGAAATTTGGAAAGCCACCTTCAAGATGACTCACAAAAACAGTGCATTATATTTACTATAGACACATAGATTGACAATAATGAAGGGAAAAAATTGACCATCCTTTGTTTTCTATTGTTTCTCGATTTCTATTAAAAACGAAGGCTGTCCTGTCAACTGCAGTTCTCTTTTCAAGAACAAATTGCATTTATGCACTTTATGTTAATACTAATTTCTATTGACTGTAATACAAAACGAACACTAGGTTTATAGAATCTTATGTATAGATAACGTACTAAGGCACACATAGCTCGAGACTCGAAATCAGTTACTTGTTAGTTATGTTATGAATGAATAGGTAGTACATGGTACCTATGCTGTACACACATAGGCAGCTTTGCGTGTAAGTAAGTGAAATGAATCTGTGTTCTCACACTTTGCCAAAATAAATTGGCAAAGCCACACCAAACCAAAGAAGTGGACTTCTTATTGTATATTTTGAATAGTAGAATTAACGATCAATGCACTAGAAAAAATGTTCAAATTAACTTTAACATCTGCTTCGTATATTAAATTGTGATCTACGCTCTTGTAGTAGTTACCTGTACCATTATTTATTATTATCCTTTAACTAGGTAGGTATATACATTGCATATAGGTATAACCTAGAATTTTTACATTTATTATCCCTTAACATCTTTTTGTCGCTTACTGTCTACTGCTTCTGTCTATTGATCAAATTTTAATAATAAGGAAAATTATCCCTATAAAACTTAACACACAACCTTTTCTAAGTGTATTATGTATTTGTATATTCTCAAGTAGAAAATAAACATTTGAAATAAAATAGATAAAATAGGTTCGGTTGATAATGATAATGAATCCTAACAAAGCGATCCACGGCATTATGCATTATATTTTATATAAATTCCAGATCCAAGAATTGAACGAACCTCTTTAAATAATATTACATAATATATGTGGTACTCTATTCATTTGTCATGCAAATTCCTAATACCTAATTGCTAGTTACTAATTACGACCAAGGTTCAGAGCTATCCGGATAGTTGGATGGATGAAATGGACGAAATGAATTTCATCCACCTCAATTTCATCCGGATGAAATGGACAAAATTATAAACAGCGCAAAAATT